>PVIA01004161.1:0-146547 GCA_004024845.1 Tonatia bakeri
AGCCTCCCTTGATGTCCTTTCCAGCACCCCGTGGAAATATATCCTGATTCCTGGGGTTAGTTCTTATTTTAAATGAGTAACCACAATGTATTATTTATTTGTTTCTTTTTTCAATCAATAATATATCTTAAAGATATTTTCTTGTTAGCACATATACATCCTGGTTATTTGTAAAAGCTATATGGTATTCTATAGTATGGATGTAACATAGTTTATTTTATATTGATGGATATTTAGAGTGTTTAGGTTTTTCTTTGCTTTAGAGTTTTGTAAGGCTTTTTTCTTGTCTTTCCTGTCAAATACATTGTTGCAGTGTTTGTTTTTGCCTATGTGCCCACATTTGGTGACTCTCCAGGGTGGCAGAAGCACAGGACTTCCTGGGTGTTAGAGCCAATTGCCCCCTAAACTGCCCAAAATCTTAGGAATGGGAGATGGAGAAGGGAAAGCATCTTATGTTGGCCGAACACTCACCCAACTTCCTTCAGGCTCTGCATCAGGCCCGAGGGGCACATTGTCTTCTTAATCTTTATGACATGCCCTGAAGACAGGTCTTTTCTCATGCCCTCCTCTAGCTATGAGAACACCAAAGCTGCAGCAGTAAATAAACTGGTGTAAGGCTACATGGCAGGTCGGGGAGGAGTAAAGACCTGCAGCCAGGTGTCTGTCCATGGCAGGTGGGAGTGACCCTGGGGGTCCTTTGGGTCCTTGGTAACCTGTGTCCCAGGCTGCCCAGGACAGAGCTCATGCTAGGCTGGGTCCTGGCTCCATCAACATGCTAGACTTTTTTTTTTTTTTTTTAAATTCAGTTAAGGATTCCTTATTTTTTCCTTATTTTTCAAATATTAGATTGCTCAAAGTTATTTTTATTGTCATATGTCTTCACTGACTAAGCAGAATAGGCAAAAAATTTTCTTTAAAAATATTAGTTTGCTATATATTAGTTCACTAAAAAGTGTTAGGAAGATCTTTTTATTTCTTTTAAGTTAATTCTGATCTGTGTTTTCCTCTTAAAGCATTTTTATATCTAGATATTTTTGTTTCTTTAAACCTTGTTTTTGTATGTTTCCCTATCTAAAACATTTTCCTTGTCCATTTTTTATTATTTTAAAAATTATGGTAAAATAAACATACATAAAATTACCATTTTCATCTTTTTAAAATTAAAAACATTTTTTTATTCCTCATCTGAGGACATTTTTTTTTTCATTGATGTTTTGTAGAGAGAAACATCAATGTGAGAGGGAAGCATCAATTGCTTGCTGACCATATATGTCTAGAACGGGGTTTGAACCCACAACCTAGACATGTACCCCAAATGAGAATAGAACCCACAACCTTTCGGCTACAGGACAATGCTCCAACCAACTGAGCCACACTGGCCAGGGCAACATTTTCATCTTTTTTAAGTATATATAGTTCAGTGACATTAAGTACATTCATGTTGCTGTGCAACCATCATCTCCATCCATCTCCAAAATGTTTTCACTTTGCAGCACTGAAACTTGGTGCCTGTTAAACAATAGCTGCCGTTCCCTACCCCCAGCCCCTGGAAACCACCATTCTGCTTCCTGTCACTATGAATTTGACCACTCTAGGAACCACACAGAAGTGCAATTATACAGTATTTGTCCTTTTGGGATGGCTTATCTCACTTTATATCTGTCTGGAAAAGCCATGTGACAAATGGTCAGTGACATGAAAAGATTGAACTTTTAAAAAACAGCCCATGGAGTGACCTGGGACCTTTGCAATTGAGGTTTTTTTTCCTTCCCCCTTTCTTTAATAATCAGAAGATATTATTATTGAGTGCTTGTCTAGAGTGAGCGGTAGGGGGGCCCTGGGAGACTTGAAGGATAAATTCAGTTCTTCAAATAAGTTTAGGAAATGACAGCCAGGAGTAATTCACACTATCCATAAAATATGCATCTCCCTCCTACAGAGGATGTGATTTTTTCCCTCTGAAACAAGTCTGCCCGGCCTTCTGAACACAGCCTGTGTGATTCTAACACTGGGCAGCTCCCGCTCCCTCAGGCCCAGCTGCCAGAGCAGAGATGGTCCTGAGCCAAGTCACTACTCTCGGTGGCACCTCCAGACAGGCCCAGCACATGCCTGGGGATGTCCATGCCATAGGGAGGGCCCTAGGAGGATTCTGCGGGCATACTGGGAAGGCGTGTTATGAGGCCGATAGGCAAATGGACATTTTGTCTTTGACTCCCTCATCTGTCATCAGATGTTTTTGGCCAGGACTAGAGAGCATATTTCACTTACAAGTAATACTTAGTCACCAAGTGGAATGGCTAAGATCTGTTGAGATTAACGACTGAGTGGTCAGCTGACATGTGTGGGAATGTGATCCTGCAGGAAGCTCAGGTTCAAAGTCTATGACCTTCCTTCCCGGTGACATGGTAGCATTCCGTTATATGTTTGAGTTAGGGGACACGGATGACATTTAGTGGTAGCTGTCTATTGTTTGTTGTCCCTAATTCTTCTCATCCTGGTAACAGCACCTTAATTTTTCTTTGGGAAACCAAAAGTGCAGTGGATTCATAGAAAATGAATGGTTTGGCTACCCTTGATCTTGAAGGGTAAATGCATGACCCAGGCTTGACCTTACTCTTCCTGGGAAGCCATCCAGGAATGGGCATGTGACCCAAGCTGGTCCTGTGAGATTCCCCACCTCCCCTAACCACACCCCCAGGACCTTTTGCTGCAGTTTGGAAAGGAGAGGCTCTTTCACACCTTGGAGTTCTGAAGCTAGTAGAATTATGAACTTGGAGCTGCCATGACTGTCTTTGTTAATACTTGGGGCACATCTGAGAATGAAGCTGTTTGCATGAAAGAAAACAGTTGGTGTAACATTGTGGGAGCACCTGGATCCATTGCTACCTGAAGGCAGTACATTGTTGAACTTTCAAGTTATATAAGCAGATAAACACCATTACACCTCCATTGTGTGTGTGTATGTGTATGTGTGTGTGTGGGGGGGAGGTTGTTTATCTACAACAATGTTTATATTCTGTGGCTGACAACCAACTCTGTCCTGTCTAAAACAACTGTGTCATGAACTTTCCATGTCTTAAGGGGAAGCACCATATTGTGAGCACTGATAAGTTTTGCCTGGTGGCAAGGATGGACCCTCACAGTCCTAAACACGCTGGTGAGGCTCAGTATGCTGTGGAGAGACCACAAGATGAGGGGTTGGGTGGGGTTCACAGGTTCTAAGGTGTCTTGCTCCTCACCGGCTGGGTAACCTTGACAGTCTCTAACTTAACCTTTCTGAGCCCGAGCTTCTAATACCTGAAAAATGGCGCATGAAACTAGTTGTTCTCTGAAGTCTCTTTCATCTCTTTATGATCCTGTAACAATTTTATACTTAATGTCCATTGTTTAAGTGGACAGTTGGCATAGGTAGAAAACCCCAAAGCAAACAAATAAAAATATCCCCCAATTCCAGATTGGTATAAATTACTTAAGGATCCACCTTTTTTTTTTTTTTTTTGTAACATGAACTTCTAAATTGAAGTACAACTTACATATAGTAAATTGTTTAAATTATTAAAAATATGATTCCATTAATTTTTACAACCTGAGAACACTCACATAATGACCATCAGACCAAAGCATGGAACCTCACCCCAGGAATCTTCTTTCCTCCAAGTGAGTGCCCTCCTTCAAAGGCAGTCATGGTTGTGGCTTTATTCCATGTATCAGTTTTTCCCAGTTTTGAATTTTACTTAAATGGAAGCATAGAGTAGGTATTCTTTACTGGGGGGAGGGTGTCTGGCTTCTTACACTCAGTGACATATTTGTGAGATTCACTCACATTTTTGAGAATGGAAGTTCATTCTCACTGCTATATAGCATGTCATTAGGAGTATACCAACAGTTATTTATCCTACTCTCGGACACTTGGGTTGTTTTACACTATTGTGAATAGTGCTACTACGAACATTCTTGTACATGTTCTGGTGGACAGAAGCCCTCGTGTGTGCACCCAGCAGCAGGACCCCGAGTCCCAGGGCATGCACAGGGTCAGCTTTGGTAAATACTTTCATTCCCACCAGCAGTGTCTGGGTTTCTGTAGTTCTCCATTTTGTCTGTGCCTGCCGTGGTCGAGCTTGTTGATTCTAGTCACTTGGGTGAGCGTGTATTGGTCTCACATTGAGTGTGTATTTTAGCTTTACCTTTTTAATGACAAATTTTCAACATTTTATCCTGCATGATTGAACCTGCACAACAGTTGTGAGCGTTTTACAGTGCTCACCTCTGCGCCATCACCTGGATGCTGCCTAGCATTTGATTATGCTTGCCTCATCACATGTCTGTCCTTCTATCCATCCATCAGTCTCACTATTTCTTTTTCTTTTTGAGAGGTAGTTGCTATTTTTTAAAAGGTTGCCTGGGAGGGCCTGACTTGGTAAACAGACACCAGAATGTGAGGAGGTGCAGCAGGCACAGGTCTTTAGTCTTGTAACTTGAGAATGTCAGTACACTTCACCTTAAGCACTTTGGCATACCTAGCATTAACCACGGTACACTGTTTACAGTTATTTTATTCTTCTGAGGCTTAATTTACAGTCAAGGGCATGGATCTCAAGTGTTGTTTGTTGAGTTTTGACAAATGCCTACACTCATGCAGCCCAAAACCCCTATCAAGTTATAAAACGTGCCCGTCATCCACAAGCCACTTCCCTGTTAATCCCGCCCTCACCTGCACTGGAAGGACCATTGCTCTGATTTTTTTTTTTCACTGTATAATCACACTGTGGTCTTAATGCACATTTTTGTGATGACTAATGAGGCTGAGCACCTTTTAATATGCTTATTGGCCACTTGGGTTTCCTCTCTGTAACGTGTCTGAGGATGATAAAAAACATTTTTTGTGGGGGGAGGTGGAGAGGAGGGGAAAAGTTCGGTTGCTTGGTGGTGTGGGGGGACCAAGGGTATATTCCTGTGGCAGCGTTCTTCTAAGGCGTCTGCCATTAATTGAAGGTGAACTGTCACACTCTGTAAGACTTCCCAGGGAGGAAATGCTGATTTGTTAAAAACTCATCTAAAAATTGGGTAGAGCAGTGAATGTTTAAGCACGTCACTTGCAGCCTTATCTTCTGGTAATTTCCAGTTATAAAGCTTGCCTTCCAGTGACTGTCGGTCGAGCAGGAGAACTCAGAGTCATCAGTAGATTGCTAGGGTCTGACCAGCAGCTGTCTGAGGAGGTGTGGCTCTGAGGAGGCGTGGCTCTGAGCACCCCTATTCCTGTCAGACGCATCCTCCTGTTGGAAGGCGAGGCACTGGTGCAGGGCCGATGTGCTCAGCGTGGTTGACAGAAATGGATCTTTCAAAAAATTATTTCCATGGTTGGCTACAAGGTTGGCAAGTTTTGCATTGCAGGGTTTCAGGCCCTGTCCCCATCTTTGTCCCTTGTCCCTGTCATGGGCTGAGGCTTGTGGGCTTGCTATGGTTTGTAAGCAGTGGCTATTTCCTTCTTCTCTGTGGGGTCCTGTCTGCCTAATCCAGTGACTGGGCACTGTGGCCTTGTCATGAAGAATGGGTTGGGTAGGAGTGAAGTGAGGTCTCTTGTGGTCTCATCCAGCTTTCTGATTCTTTTTGAAAAATTTTTATATTTAATTGATTTGAGAGAGAGAGAAACACTGAGTTATTGTTTCACTTATTGATGTGTTCATTGGTTGATTCTTGTATGTGCCCTGACTGGGGATCAAACCTGAAACCTTGGTGCATCGGGAGGATGCTCTGACCAACTGAACTACTCAGCCAGGAACACTTTCTGATTCTTATCAGATGTTATTTTGTGAAGGAGCTGCTGGTGAGTGGAGGTGGTCACTGATGCCCCACGCCTCCCAAAGAGCCTGTCCTCCATGGCAGTTGTGTCCAAATCCCACCATAATTGTGGTGAAACAAACATAATTGTGGAGATAGTGGGCAGTTTAAAGAAGGAATTGTTTACAGAGGTGTGGGTGGGCCCAACAGAATGGTGCACAGCCCAGGAGAGGCAGGGGAAGGACCAGTGACCAGAAACTGGGGAGAGACCTGGAGCTGGAGGGGAGGACTGGTAGAAAGAAGTCACAGCCAACCCACAGCATGCAGGATGTGCTGGTGAAAACCCACCACCTCCCTCCTCCTGAACTTTCATCTCTTACCTGTTCTCCCATTGGCTCACCCACCTGGAAGCCAGTGGACAGGGCAGTCCTAAGCGGCAGGCCATCCAGGTGAGCCTCCTGGTGCACAGAGCAGGGCTAAATGTCGATCCAAATGTGTGGATGTAGAGCAACCATCCTGGCAGTGTTTGCAGACCTTGGTGCCATGTTTAGTGCAAAAGCATTTGCTCTGGAGGAATGTATTAAGAACTATCTTGGTGAATTTGGAAGGGAGCTCTGGCCTAGGAACTGAGGTGAAATCAATGCAGAGATGTGGAGTGTGGATCTGGAACATGGAGATCCTTCCTCTTCTTGGCTGTCAGTTGGGAAATAGTGGGAGAGGGGTGCTCATGGGCCGTGGCACCAAGGAGCACCTGGGAGGAAATGTGGGTTGAAATGGAATGAGCTCCCCAGGGGGAAGGTAGTATTATTAAGGAAGTCTTATCAAGTACCAAAAAGAGATGGAAAGGGGGGGGTTGTAGCAGAGCTAAGGGTGTGTCAAGCAGAAAGGAAAAGTCACCTCCAAGATGGAGAAGAAGCAGGTGAGAGTTAGGGCTCCCTGTCCCTAGGCCAGCTGGGGGCATGAGAAAGGGAGTACCATGGCCATGAGCAGGGGGCTGTGGAACAGGCTGAGCTTAAGCCAGTTGCTGATGGGAGGAGAGCTGAGTCCCTTGGAACTTGACTCCTTGTGACATGGGGCTCATCCGTGGTGGGGGAGGATACGGGCTCAGAGCGCACACTCTGGAGCTAGAGGGCTGCATTCTTCTGTTGCTTCTTAGTAGTGAGGCTGTGGGCAGGTTATGTACTTCTCTGTGTCTTCGATTTCTCATGTAGAAATAGGAGCTTTATAATATCTACCTCATAGGGTTGTACTGAGGTTCAAATGAGTAAACAGACATAAACTTTAAAATAATGCCCAGCACAGAGTAACCAGGTAATCAGTGTTATCTAGTCATGTGATTGTTATTTTAAACATACCTAGCTCCTCTCAAAAGCAGCCTCAGGTGACCTATGAAAATGGTTCTGTCTTCACTTGACCCAGAAAACCCCACAAACTCATGCAAATCAAGAGTTTCAGATCTTCGTGTTCACTTTAAGAACACTCATGAAACCACCCAGGCCATCAGGGGTATGTGCACCCAAAAAGCCATAAAGCCTCTGGATGACATTGCTTCACAGAAAGTGTATGCCATTCCGTTGGGACACTGGTGGAGTTGGTGGTACACCCAGACCAAACAGTGGGGCTGGACAGTGGGGGTGGCCCAAAAAGAGTGCTGAATTTTTTGCTGCACATACTGAAAAATGCAGAAAGTAATGCTGGACTTAAGGGTTTAGATGTGGATTGTCTGGTGACAGTGCACATCCAGGTGAACAAAGCTCCCAAGATGCGGAACAGAACTTACAGAGTTCATGGGCGGATTAACCCACACAGGACTGCTCTCTGCCACACTGAGATCCTACTGAAAAAGAGCAGGCTGTTCCTAAACCAGAGGAGGAGATTGTACAGAACAAAGAGATATCCCAAGAGAAAGTGAAGACACAAAAACTTATGGCCTGGGAATAAATTCATCATAAAATAGATGCTAATAAAAGTAAAACAAAAACAAAACAAAAAACAGCTATTGCTTAGGCCACATGAATTAAGCCAGCATCCATCCCTGGAGGTTGGGCCTAGGCATTAGCAGATTTGAATGTGTTCAAGCTCCTTGGGGGTCTTCGTGTGTACTTGGGAACCAGCACTTTATGGTTTAACCACAGGTTCTGACATTGGAAAGGACTAAGTGGAGCAGTTTTGGGGGGTGGGAGTGAGAGGAATAGAAGAACAGCACCACCAGGGGGGAGAGAACAGGAGGGAAGAAGCCACAATGCAAATTGATGGTTGACTTAGCAGTGGGAAAGGAGCCAAAGAAATTGGCTTCAGTTAGCTGCTATTTGGAGGTTGGCCACTTTCACAGAAACATCTATTTGAAGCTCACCATTCATTTCCACATTAGTGTGAATAAGTACTAGGACCTTTAAGTTCTGAATAGGGCAAAGTTGGGGGTGAACATGAGGACCTGGGTACCAGGAGGAAGCGTGTTGGGGGAAGAGAGCCAGAGGGAGAGGAAAACTTTCCTTAAATGTTTTGTCTCTCATCTTGAAGAGTTCTTGGCCAGAAGGGTCTAGGGGTGCAGGTCCCCTTGAAGCATTGTGGAGATGGGTTCTAGGGGTGTGTGTGTGCGCGTGCGTGTGGCCTGGGTTGGCGTTGATGGTGGCTCGAGTTTTATGAAACATTTCCCTGGGGTGGGCTCCCTAGAACACAGTTCAGTGAACATCTCTTTTCAACTGGAATGAAGACGTTTTCTCGTTGGCTTGGAGCAGCGCCGGTAGGCAGCATAATACAGTCATTCAGAGCAGAGAACTCAAGGGTCTCAAACTGAATTTGAATCTCTGCTTGGTCCTTCTAGCCTGTGGCAAGCTACTCACACCTCCCAGTGTATCAATTTCCTCCGCTGTAAAGTGGGCATAATAATGGGACTCATTTCATAGACCTGTTGGGAGAATTAAATAAAGGCATTAATATATGTAAATAATTTAGAACAGTGGTTCATAGATTTTCTTTTTTTTTTTTTAGGTTATCCATTTTTTCCCTACTGATGGTTTCTTTTGGGAACCTTCTGAGGAAGTCTAACATGTGACTGCTTGTGCACCCTGGCTTGGCCTGCCTGGCCCCCGTGCCATGTCTGCACATCTGGCAGGGCCCTCCTCGAGGAAATCTAATGGTCATCCAGCCTCCAGAGCCTCTCCGTCCTTGGCAGGTAGCACCTGAGAGGCACCTGTCACATACCACCCTGAACTGGCAGTTAGAAGGCATATTGTGTTAAGATAGAGAGATCCTTGAAGGCAGGGGCTGTATCTGTTTCTTGTATGATTTTTAACATGATCTCTTGTCCCCAGTGCAATGATGTGTGAAGTACCAAGATTTGGGGACTCTATACTTGGGTTCCCATCTTGGCTCTGTGACCTTGAATGAGCCATTCAGCTTACGTGGGCCTTATTTTGTTATGTGTAAAAATAAGTTAATAATACTGGGAGTTGAAGGGTTAAGAGAGAGATGTCTGTGAAATCAGTTTCTCCCTGGAAGTGATTTTATAGAAACTCGGGCACTATTATTAATCCTCCTGTGTTCCACTAGAATGCCTTAGCCAGTGGTGAGCACATAATAGTTCCCCAATAAAGTCCTCTTGGGGCGTTGATGGCTTTCCAAAGTGAATTGCTATAGCTTTTTTTCCTGATCTGTTTGTCATCATGTCCAATTTCTCATCCTTTGGGGGAATTTCCCTTACCCCCACCTCACCATATGGTCCTGGTGGGGCTTTCTAAACCAAAATGGGTTGCTAAGCTGGGAAGAAGTTAATGAATTGTCTCTAGCTGGGGACAGTCCACCTGCAGAGGGTGGCCAGTCAGAGGTGAGAGATGGCATCCCCTTGACATATATAAGTCCCTGGATTCAGTCACCCCCCAACTCCACCCACTAATCTGAGCTCATAGATTCTCCTCCCCACCTTTCTTGGCTTAAACTTGCGGCTTGGATTTCTGCTGCTTGCAGCTGGAAGTCCTGACTCTTTTCCTTCCCTTCTGAAGGCAGCAATGGTCTCTCTTGTCCCATTAATGAAAGGGAAGAGAAGGAGTGTTGTATGTAAAAAGTGAAAACTGGAAGACTTTATTTAAGATGTGTTTACAGTATCATCCTATAATCAAGGGCTATGCTACCACTAAATGATGTAGAAGAACATGATATTTAAGAAGGCAAAATGTCACCAATGGACATGTGTTAGTTTTGCAAATAGAAAACAATCTTTGAAATAAATTTTACATCTGGAAGAGTGCTTATAAGTCAGATGTGGGGAGCCTCAGAGCTGGCTGGGGTCCATGGGTTTCTTTCATTTTCCTATTTACCAAATACTTGCAGCCTACTTGCTGTGTGCCAGACCTGTGCTTTTCCACCCTAACTGTGACTTGATGAGGGAGGTTCTACTGTAACCCGAATTTTACAAGTGTAGCCCAGAAGTAAAGTGTCCACAGTCACGGAGGGAGGCACTTGGGTTTAAACCCAGCAACCTCTCCTCCAACCCTGAACGCTGCTGTATGCTGCCTCTCGGGGGCATTACTGAACAACTGTTATCTGAAAGAGAGAAGTTATTTTGTTTTTATTTTTACTATTACTACTTTTTAATCTTACCTGAGGATATGTTTTTATTGATTTGAGAGAGAGAGAGAGGGAATGAGAGAGAGAGAGAGAGAGAGAGAGAGAGAGAGAGAGAGAGAGAGATCATTTGCCTCCCATATTTGCCCTCATGGGGAATCGAGCCTGCAGCCTTTTTGGTGTTCAGGACGACGCTCCAACCAACTGAACCACCTGGCCAGGGCAATTATTTTATTCTTAAAAGGCCCATTACTTAAACTACATTTAGTTACTGTTTGTTTTTTTTTTTGAGGACTTAAACCAGAAAGAAATAGAAGAAAAAAACAGAGAAAGGAAAGAGAAGGAGTGGGAGAGGGAAGGAGAGAAAGGGAAAGGAAAAATTGGCACGCCAAAGAGCCCGTGGGTTCTGAGGTGGAGGGGCAGGTGGAGTCCACTGTGTACGTCACACCTGGCTTTCTCGTGGGAGTTAGTGAGTCACTCTTGTTAGGGCTGTCTTCTTAAGTCTAAGTTGCTTAACTACTCTTCATAGTTCTTTGTTTTTATAATGTTTTCTAAAATCGAGATACAATTTACATGACATAGAATTCATCCTTTTAAATTGTTCAATTCAGTGTATATTCACTATTCTAGAACATTTCTAGCACCCTCCAAAAATCCCTGTACCTGTTAATAGTCACTCCCCTCTCCCCCGCCTCACCCACAGCAATCATTAATGCAGTCTCTGTCTCTATGGATTTGCCTGTTCTGGGCATTTCATATAAAGGGAATGATGCACTATGTGGCCTTTTGTGTTTGGCTTCTTTCACTTAGCATAATGTTTTCAGGGGTTATTCATGTTATAGAATGTATCAGCACCCCATTCCTTTTATGGCTGAGTAATACTCCATCGCATGGACATTATTGCTGGCGGTTTGGGCTGTTGCCACTTTTTGGCTGTTAAGAATAATGCTGTATTTGTGTACAAGTTTGTGTGTGGACATAATTTCATTGCTCTTGGGTGTATACCTAAGAGTGGAATTGCTGGGTTACATAGTGACTCTATACTTCACCTTCTGTTACAAGCTCTTGGCAGCATTCACACTCATTTAAAAATCTAGAAAGATGCTGTTTTTTTTAAAGAATCACATTAATAAAATTCTTTGGGAAACTTTAATAAAATCATGGTTGACTCTTTGGCGTGAGGGAGAGGAAGGGCAGTGTGCACCCCTGATCCCATGCCATGGGTACAAACACAGGTACCCAGTATCTTTTTACAAATTTAATTTCCTTTTATGTGTGTGAGGTTTCTTACCCTGCTTGGCTGGTCTTAGAGTCTCACTTTGAGCTATAAGAGGAAATAGAAGGATGTTCCTATTGCTTTAAATAGCTAGTAAATTCCAAACTGGTAGATAGGCTCAGCTGTGGGATCAAAACCATTTATAGAAATCTTTGGGATCTTTCCTTTTGTCTGAGTATTATAAAAATCAACTTAATTGAGGTTGTCTGAGAGTGCTTGCAAGTTTCAGAGAAGCCCCCATGTATTTGTATTGTACTTCACTGTGGTTGAACACAGGGACACCTACACCCCACCCCCTGAAACCTCAAGCCCCTCTGCTGTGGCTTTGCCTGGAAGTGTGATAACATGTATTTATTCATAAGCCCCTAACCAGGCACATAGCAGATCTTGTGCAAATATGATAACAAAATACTTTAAAATGTTTTAAAGCTGACTGGGTAGGTACAGATCAGTGTTTTGCTATTAACACACACACACGCACACACAAATAAAGTAAAGCAGGTGATTAAACATTTGGAGAGGACTTTTTGGTTTCTTTCTGGCTGATCAATATTTTTGATGCAGTACGTAGATCTCAATTTAGCATGCTCAAAGGAGTATGGGTTCTGGAATAGTGGGTCCTAAAATAAGGCGTTTTTATTGGCTAACTGCAGGAAAATGTGTGCTCTTGAAGCAATTACCCCTTGACTGTAGTGTAGTCTGTTACACACCGAGTTCCCAGCTGTGGTACAGCCAACTGAGCAGGCCTTAGAGTGACCTGCAGTCCTGGGGATCAGGTCACAAAGAGGGCTGCTGCACCTGCAGGAACCTGCAACCTGGTCCATGGGTGCTACTTAATCTCAGTGCTGTATCTGACAGACCACAGGGTGCTGGGCAGGACTTCTGCCTCTGGTTCTATGGCCTTGAAGCCTTCCAAGTCTCTGCTGCATCCTTTTTCTAATGCTGGGATCGGGGAGACCTTCTGGTCTTACATGCACTGAGCTTCCCTGGGCATCATTCACTGAGACTAAACTGGGCATGACTTGTTCCAGAACAACCTGAAAGTTCTGTTCTTCTTTCTGCCTGCCCTTTCCAGTGCTTCTCTGATGTACAGAGATTGTTTCCTTTCCTTTGGGTATGCATTTGAGCATTCCTTACCAGTACTGTCACCATGCACTGGGCAGACAGCCCCAGTCACCAGGGCATTTGCAGCCTTGAGCTGAGTGAGGCACTCGACAGGCTGGAGGTTGAATGTTGGTCTTCCACCCTCTGCCTGGGAAGCCAGCCATCCTTGTACCGCCTCAGTGGAGTGGCTCAGTCATAGTTTAGAATCCCTGTATGGGAACTAGCTGTGCGGCTCCAGAAAACACTCATGAGTTTTGGTACCAAGTGGCTTCTGTTATGTGCTTTCCCTCTTTCTTTACTCAATTGCCAGTCTCTGATTAGGGGCTTGGTGCCCAGAGGACTTTGGGCGGAGGGCAGGCAGGAGCTGTTGATCTGGCCAGTTGTGTCTGCTATGTAATTCTCTTCCGCCTTTAAGAGAGACAATACTTTTTCTTAGAACCCAATGTCCATAGACATGATTTATATAGTCATTTCTCAGACCCTTTCTTGTCTGGTATTAGGGGTTCTGCAGAGACTGACCACTTTGGTCTGGTCTCACAATTTTGCATGGCATTCACTCTGGGCTGATAGACCCAGGCCCCCAAAAGTGCATCTTGAGGCCTCATGCTCTGACCTGAGCCATTCTCTTGCATTTGGGGATGGTGTCCCTGTGCCTGGCAATGCCTGTAAGAGACAGAGGTTCATCTGTCCTCCTGCACACCCTTTGGTGAACACTTAAGCAGCTGTGGGCAGACACACTCCTGGCTCCGTTGTAGGGACAGTGAGGAGTGCAGGTAGGCACAGCAGCAGATTCCTCAGCTTCCAACAGGATGTCAAAATGGAATCAATCATCAGCCTCCCCTGCTCTTTGGAGTCTGTGAAGCCACAAGGGTCTCTTGTGATCACAACTTGAGTGGGCTGCTGGTCTACCATTGTGAGTACCCCTTCTACTTCCTCCAAACTGCTGGAGTGTGAACCTACTGCCTGGCTGGGGCCCTGTTCCCACCAGGTCACTGTGGGGATAAGGTTGGGCCTCCCTGAGTGCCCTCTTCTCCAGCTCCTTCTTCCTGCACGTTCACCAGTTTGAACTGCAACAACCGCTTTGCCTGTGGAGTCCAGCCGACTCACGGTGTTAGTGTTGCCAGAACCAAGTACCTAACAACAGACACTTGTGTTCTCACAATTCTGGAGGCTGGCAGAACTAGATCAAAGTGTCGGCAGGGTTGGTTTCTTCTGAGGCCTCTCTCCCTGGCTTTCAGGCAGCCCATCCTCACTGAACCTTCATGTGGTTCCTCTGTGTATGTCTGTGTCCTGTCTCCTCTTCTTATGAGGACTGCAGTCTTACTGGATTAGGGCCCATTCTAACAACTTCATTTTAACTGGATCACCTCTTTAAAGGCCCTGCCTCCAAACACAGTCACATTCTGAAGTCCTGGGGGTTAGAGTTTCAACATATGGATTTTAGGACAACACAATTCAGCTTGTGTTACACACTGTTATTCTGGTCTGAACCCCAATGAGTTCAGCCTGTGTCTGCATGAAAAACTGTGTGGCTTGATCAAGGTTGAATGGAATTTGAAAAAAATAATAACATTTACATAAGATTAGAATATATTGGGGACATCTAAGGATCTTTTTTATGTAAGATTATGATTGGTTTTAGTGCTCTCATTTTATTTAAAATATGTAGTTACTTATATAGTCTATTTTATTGACTTTATTTTGTGTGTTTCTTTGAAAGGTTTACAATCCGCTTTTAGTTTTAGTAGATATCTTCATAACTAGTACACAGTTTCATAATACATTCCATCCCGTTTCTTTAAATGTACTCACTACTGACTCACTACTCTGAGCTATGAAAAAATTACTGTGAGTGTGTAACCAAAATGCAGGCCCAGCTGCCTGCCACCACGAAAGCCAGTATTCGAGAGGCAGGTGCTGATGTAAAGGAAAGTGGTTTATTTTCAGGTGCTGGCCACTTGGAAGATGGGGGACTCACTCTCAAAGCCCATCTCCTCCCCTCAGTGCAGGCAGAGGATTTTATAAGTAGGGTGAGGGGAACAGAATGAAGAGATCAAGGGAGAGGGTTGAAAAGCTATGTGCAGACCAGCACAGTCCATTCCGGTAAGGCAAGTGACAGTCCGGTGTATGTCATGCTGGTTTAGCCATCCTGTCTTCATGTCATCTGGCTTCACATCATCCCAGCTTCACGCCATCCTGGCTTCGTGGTTGAATGTCAGAAAATCTCCTGGAGCTGGGATGCCTCAAGGTCGGAGTCTGTATTTTTCAAGGTTAGTTCCTAGGATTCTTACACAAACATGCCGTTTATCTATATAAGCTGCATATTAGTCAGAGTCAGCACTTACACAAAAATGTCAGAAGAATGGTGGGGTGGGTTAGAATTCCCCAGTTACAATTTCCCACTGTTACATGAAGAGTGATCATCTTAACAAAAATAACCAACATTTATTATACCTGATTTAAAAAATAATAAAAATTTAACCCTCTCTATAGCCCTGCATTGTCAGGTATCTATTACACACATTTTAAAGGTGAGAAATTCAGAGAAAACTTGTTCAAGGCCACTCGGATTAGTACCTGAGAGAGCTGGAATTTGATCTCACACAGGCCCTCCAGGGGCTGATTCTGAGGCCCTGCCTATAACCGTATCTCCTTGGGCCTGCAGGTTTGGGGTAACCCTGTTCCTCCCTTTTATTTCTCTGAAGATGAGTTCTCTGGCAGGGAGAATTCAGAACTGCTCTTCATAGAGGCTTGGCCCTGTCCTGGGTGTCTGCAGCATTTGTGCCTGCAGCTTTCATTCAGACGGTAGCTCCAGGGTCCCATGGTGTGGCTGGTGAACGGAGCCCTCAGGCTGGAAATTCCGGAAGTGAGTCAGGGCCAGGACCCTAGGGGGGCCTGCCGGGTACAGGCTGGGGTGGAGTCAGCTCACAGTGGGCAGTACTGAGGGAGGCCTCTCTGTGAGTCCACCCTCTTTGGGGTGGTGCCCAGCTTGGGACCCTTCTTTAGCACTGGGTCAGTGGTGCTGGGGACACAGTAGGGCCTCAGAAGTTCTTTTTACTTAAGTGTGGCAGCACAGAGGGGTAGAAGGGTGGTGGACTCATCTGTGCTGCTTTCCACAGCCACAGCCTTCCATGTCCCATCTCCAGCTTCTCCAGTGACTCCCCGCTGCATGACCACCTGTCCTCTGGGGGTCTTCTGGCGAGGAACGCCTTAGCGACCATGTCAGAAAGGCTCCAACCAGAGAGGCCAGTCTAGCAGGAGATCACACATACATGTAGACGTGCGCACGTACACACTGGCACACACCTAGACACAGGCACACATGCACATGCAGACATAGACACATGTAGACAGGCACATTCATAGACATGCACACAATGCACAGACACATGTACACAGACACACGTGTAGACCTACTCACATCAACAAATATATATTTTACAGGGAATTGGTCATATGCCATTGTGGGGCTGGCTAAGCAGCCCCTGTTAGGCCAGTGGCTCCATATCTGATGCTGGAGCTTGAGCCCCAGGGCTGGCTGAGGCAGGAAAGGAAGATCAGTCATGAGCTGGAACCCCTCCAGGTGGACTGAAGGTGCTTCTGGCCTTGGTGGGGAGTCCTGCAGAAACTGGGCCTTCGGTCACAGAGCAAACCATGCACACCTGGCCCAGGAGCTGGGCAAGCAGAGGGAGATCTGGGGCAGACAGAGCAGCTGTGGTCTGGCCACAGCTTCACGCCCGGGAGGGGGTCAGTGCATCCACAATCATGTGTGTGGGGGGCTGGTGCTTCCCTGGTGTCCTCAAGCCTCCCAAGGACCTCCCTGTGGTCCACCCTCACCAGGACACACACAAAAACGAATCCTGGGAAGTGGAGTTCAGCGTCGCCGAGCTGATACATCGGCATTCCGTCCTACCACCAGGAGGCTGGGCGAGCTGGGGGGAGACAGCAGCAGGTTTGGGAGTCAGCCCATCTGCATTCAGGGAGCTCGCTGGATTTGTAGGTAGCCATTAATTAGACGGATTAAATGGAATTAATGATGTCGGGTGTCTCTCTTTATTCCTGGACCTAGGGGAAGAAGTCTTAAACCTTGTACAGTTTTCAATATTATCCAGGAACATACTACTACATAATTAAGTTTCACTCTGTCCCCTGAATAAATGGCTTCATCACATAAGGCTTGTGTGTTCCCTGCCTTAACTTCGTTCCTAGGAAGTTGAAATTTCTTCTTGTTATTGTGAGTGAAATTTAATTGTTGTTAAATTGGTTATTTATGATATATGATTCCAAAAGGATGTTAATAAATAGTCATGTTCTGTCTTTAATGGGAATTCCTCTGGGCTTTCCTCACTGCTCTGACTCTGGCTGTTGGTTTTAGATAGCATGTGCGTTTTCTATTTAGCATTTTAATACCCCTTTATGTGTGTTTTTCTGTGTCCTCATGGAGAGTATAAGATTAGGCTGCTCCTAATACCAAGAAAAGGCACTTTTGAAGCCACAGATGGATTGGGATTTTATCAAATGCTGCCTGGTTGGCATCTCCCAAGATAATCGTAGTTCTTACTTTTGAAATATTAATATGATTAATGGTATTAATAGGTTTTCTAGGAGGGCAGAATGTTGAAATCAGTGACAATTCGGTAGAAAGAGTGTGGGTAGTGTCTGGAAACCTAGATTCTAGTTCTGGTTTGAATCTGATTACAAATGGGACCTCGGACAGGCCAATGGGTCTCATCCTTCCCTTAAACAGTATCCTGCATCCCCGTTTCCTTACCGTGAAACAGGCATGGGTATCCTTTCCCTCCTTTCTTACAAGGCAGGTGGAGGGATAAGGGTGAATGGATAGTTCCTTCTACATTATTGAAATGTTTTCCCTTCTGTAAAAGGACCATGAAAAAAGTGTCAAATGATGGGGTATCATAATTCTACTTATTGCATCACCATCAGCCAAAAATTCCTTTGTTCATTCACTCATTTATATAACAAATGTTTGCCGAGCACCTGCAATGTGCTGGGTGTTGTTTCTGACCCTGGGAACACAGTGGCAAACAAGGCGGACCCTTTGCCTTCAGTGGGGCTTATGCTCCGATAGACATACACACACTTTCCCACACATCGGGTAGGCGACACACACTGTGAGGACAGGGAAAGCGGGGGACGGGTGGAGAGTGCAGCAGGTTGAGGGGAGGCGGGCTTTCAGTGGGGTGGCCAGGGAAGACCTCTCTGAGGTGACATTTGAGCAGAGAACTAACTGAAGAGAGGGAATGAGCAGCTGTGTGGAGATCTGGGGGAAGGACACTCCAGGGAGAGGGACAGCAGTGCAAAGTCCCCAAGGAATGGCAGCCAGGCCACATAGCTGGAGTTGGGCAAGCAGGCAGGAGGAGAGGGAAAGGACTTGAGGCCTGAGAGATCAGGGAGGGTCAGACAAGGCAGGACGCTGTCGGCCTTTGTGGGGACTCTGTTATTATTAAGTGGAAAGGGAAACAGCTGGGGGGCAGGCAGTGAGCTGTGAGTGATGGATCAGGTTTGCTGCCCTACCTGGACCACGGTTGCCTGTGGAGAACTGCTGGAAGCGGCCGCAAGTTGAGGGGGACAGACTGAAGGGACCGTGGCTCAGACTGGAAGCATGCAGTGGAGGTGGTGTGAAGTATCGGATTCAGGGTCTGGTTTGAAGGGGGCCTGACAGGATCTGCTGATGATTGCGAGTCTCATCTTAGAGACAGCTCCTTGGCTTTTCCTGTGAGAAGAAAATGTGTGGGCCCCCTCCCGGAGCTGGGGGAAATCTGGCCTGCATTTCCACAGCACCACTGTGCTGAGTGGGAGGGACTCAGAGGACCCCCAGCAGCTCTTCCAACCCCTGGCTGGGCGGAGAGATGAAAATAGCGATGGGCTTCGGATGTCCTTGGGAGGAATTCCATCCTGGGGCCCAGCCCAGAAACCCACTCTAGGGTTGACCTGATCCTCGGAAGAGGGAGCTGCCCACACACCCCAGCCTCCCTGTGGGTCACCGGCGCTTCATTCGGAAAGGAAGATGAGCGAGTTGGCCCCACGCCACCTTGTTACAGTCGGCGTTAGTCATGGGACACTTCGCCATGGGTGACATTGTGATTAATTAATGAAACACAGACAACATTTGGGAGGCATTTGCTTTAATTCAGGGTGTCTAGTCCATAAGACAGCCCTTTGTTCTGTTGCAGCCTGACCCACCCTCCTGCTCTGGTGGGGCCACGTTGCTAATTTATGTCCTTGCTCTTTAAACTGTCCTCCTGACTCTGAACGGGAAAAAGTCTCATCTCTCCCTAAATATGACAGCTTAAAGTCTTCCCCACTGTTCTCTGCTCAGCGTTCCTTCCTTTGATCTGCTGAAAATTTAATTTCCTCCCCAGAGCTGAGGCATCCAGCTTTGAGCAATGCACCCCCACCTTCCGCCAGCAGGCACCCCATCAACAACCCCCCCATTTGGAGGCCTGGGGATGTCCAGACTACGCCCTGTGTGCTCCCTGGGCACAGAGCTCGGGGAGCTGCCAGCACGGTGCGTGGAGAGGAAAGAAAGAGAAGGTGTTGTGCCTGCCCTACCACTCACTTCCCTCCACGTGGAGACGGGAAAGCACGTTAAAAATAATATTAAAAGGTGAAATCGGAAACACAAACAAATGTAGACCAGCAGAGCATGCTGGGCATTCAAAGCTGCTCCCCACCCTTACTAGTTTAGGGGAACTCTCTGGCCGGCTCGGTCCCTGGCCTTGGCTGTGCAGAGCCAGTCCGAGTAATGGGTGGAGGGGGGAACGCTGAGAAGTCTGGAGGGCTGCTCTTGAAGACGTGTGTGAGGGTCTGTCTCCTGTCTGTCTGTGGTGGAGGGATGCCTGCAGGGAAGAAAGGCCCAAGCAGGGGGTGCTGGCGTGGGAGGAATTTAAAGACCTCTGGAGAAAGTGAGAAGGATATTTGGGCAGTGGCTGCTGCCTGGGAGTCAGACTGAAAGGGAGGATAAGATTTTTAAGTTCTGTTTTATGTTACCAGTGAAGGTCCCCCATCTCACTCCTTTTTAAAGAGACTTAAGTTAAAAATCAAATTGCTTTTGAAGCAAGTTTTAGTTACCTGAGTGATGTCTCTTTAAATGTGATACCATGCGGAGACTGAGCCACAGCGGGGTAGACAAAGCCATGGATGAGGAGTGGCAGTCAGCTGCATGTGTGTGCATGTGTGTGTGTGCGCACGTGTGTGCACGTCACACAGGGTGGGCAAGGGTTGAAGGGTTGTATGGCAATTAATCTTTTCAGGAACTGCCAGATTAGTTTCCAAAGTTGCTTTGCAGTTTTACACTCCCACCTGTATGAGGGTCTGATTTCTCCACATCCTTGCCAATTCACTGCTGCCCGTTTCTCTGATTCTAGCCAGCCTAGAGGGTGTGAAGTGGTGTCTCACTGTAGTTTTAATTTGCATTTCCCTGAGGGCTAATGATGTTGAACATCTTTTTATGCTTTTATTGACCATTCTTATATCTTTGGAGAAAGACCTTATTAGAGCCTTTGCCCATTTAGAAAAATTGGGTTAAATAATGTTTCTTTTTTTTTAATCCTCACCTGAGGATATGCTTATTGCTTTTAGAGAGAAGAAGGGTGTCGGGGGAGAGGTAGAGTGAGAGGGAGGGAGAGAAAGGAACACGCCTCCCCCATCGATGGCAGGGTCCCACTTATCCTGTTGGTGTCCGGGACGACACTCCCACCAACTGAGCCACCTGGCCAGGGCAGCAGGTGTGTTTGCATTGTGGAGTTGGAAGCGTCCTTTATATATTTCAGGTAAAAGTTCTTTGTCAGATATGTGATTGCAAAACTTCCTTCCATGCTGTGGGTTCTCTTTTCCACTTTCTTTGATGGTGTCTTTTGAAGCACAAACATTCTAATTTGGATGTATATTTTTGTCACTTGTTCTTTTGTTGTCATGTCTAAGAAACCATCACCTAATCCGTGAAGACATGCACCTCTGTTTCCTTCTATGAGTTGTATAGTTTTCGCTCTTACATTTGGAACTTGGAACTGTTTGGAGTTAAGTTTTGTAACTGGTGTGAGAAAAGGGGCCAGCTTTATTCTTTGTGTATGGTCATCTGCTGTCCTAGCACCGCTGGTTAAAAAGGCCACTCCTTCCCCGCCCTGTAGCCTTGGCACCCTTGTCTTCAGTGTTCTTTAACCGTGTTATTTATTTAAGTGAGTGGGTGGGGAAATGTCTTCCCCTCTGTATCTACTGACCCACAGGGAGATGTCAGATCAATCAAAGATCATTTCTATTAAAAGATGCTTTTGTTTGCAATTTTAAACAGGATTTCAATGAAAACTTTCACTGAAAATGAAACTAGGCAATGAACAACGCTGTTGAATAAATATAAGTAATGAAACACTGAGTTTTACATTCTGGCCCAGTTAAGGGTAAGCAGGGGAGGCACTTGGCCTCAGTGTGCTCTGGAATTCGATGGTCTTGGATTGAAAATCAGAGCTGAATGCACCAAATGTGGGAGCCTGGACTTTGGGTCTGTGAGCACAGGGTCCCCAGGCCCCCCCCCATCCCTCCACACTGGTTCCTCAGCAGGAGGAGGTCAGTGCAGGGACAGCGGGCAGAGGGAGCCATCATTTGTGGGACAGACAAGTTGTTTCTTGGCCTTGGTGTAGGAAGGGGATTAGGGAATTATTTCCTCTAGAAGCCTCCACCGCAGAATGGAATTCTGAAGCACAGGGCGGCTTCTGCCTCCCACATGTGGGCTGGGTGGGGGAGCCACCCCGGAACCTCGGGTGTAGGCCAGGAGGATGCATGCATGGCCTCATGTGTGACTTAGGGCCCTAGTCTAGGCAGGGCCGTGTGCTGGGCTCCCTGGCCTGGATCGCTGGAAAAGGAACCTGGAGCCCCCACCGGCCCTGCTACTCCCAGAAGTCCACCGAGCTGAATGCTGAGAGCAGGGGATTAGTTAAGCCCCAGATGTTTAGAACCCTGACTCAGAGTTTGCCTGTGCTCTGTTGAGAGCTCTTGTGGCCCCAGAGGTAGTTCTGGAATTGACTCAGATCTTTGTGTGGTTCTGGCATTTAATCCGCATTTCCAGGGAGAGGCTTGGGGTTCCAGGATTTACTCAGAGCTTTCTGCCGTGGTCTGTTCAACCTGGGTTGTTAGAACTTGCCCCATTTTAGGGGCTTAACGGACGGAGACAGGGCCTCATGTCTTGGAGGGGAATCCACTCAGAGCTCTAGCTTAAAGGCTTTCTCTCCATAGGTCCAGCATTTCCCCAGTTCAGGTTAGTGTCTCTAAAATCATAGTTCTCCAGTAAGGTCCTGTAGTCCCGAGTATGCCCCTCTATGAGTGTACAACTGAAATGCTTTCAGGGAATCTGAGTGGGGCCATTGACGACACAGGTTCTGGAGCAAAGAAAGAGTAACCATTCCATGTGGTACGCCAAGCCCAGGTCTCTTCCGGACCATGGAGCTAGTCAGCAAAGCCCCGGCTCCTGCCCTGTCTACCCCCAGCTGGCCCAGCTTCACACTGCAGGCTGTGCAAAAAAGTGGCCCGGGGGAGGCTGCTCAGTGGCCCTTGGAAACCAGGAGTCCCCCTAATGTAAGCTGGAGCTGGGTACAGGAGGGGCTTATGGAGGCACTGCTGGCTGCTTCTCGTGTATCACCGAGTCCCTGCTTATGAATTAACCTGAGTGTCCAGAGCAGAGCCAGTACCCACAGTCACAGAATGTTGGGTCACTTCTAGTGGGTGGTGGTGACAGATGCAGATGTCAGGGGCCAGGCAGGCCACTAAGACTGGAGGAATTATGTGCCACAGGAAACAGGCAGCATCTGCCAATCACGGGTACCGTGTGCCCAGCTCAAAATATGCAATCTCCCTCTCTTGTAACATTGGTAATTGATTCAGATTGAAAACAACAGCAAACAGGGCGGTCTGCTATCCAAAACCTAGCAGCAGTGGCCTGGATCCAGGCTGCAGGCTGCACCCCTCCACCCACACAGATGGCCAATCCAGTTGGCAATCGGCACTCACATCCAGTTTCTAGATTCCCAGCTCTGGGGCTGTGTGCCATCGAGTAGGGCTCTCCAACTGAGGAAGCAGAGACCCAGCGAGGTTCAGGAAGGTCACTTGGTTTAGTAAGGGACAGACCTGGGGTTTGAACCGAGGACCAGTGGGCTCTATCCACTCTGTGGGCACTTGGGGCTGCTGGGTCCTGCAGCACATGCCCTCCCTTCAGGTGGGATTGGCTTCTGACTCTCAAACTAGGGCTGTTGTTGGACCACCAAGCAGCTTCCCTGACTTCTGTGGACTTTTTAGGAACAGGAGGGAATTTGAGGTGTGTGTTTGCATGTGTGCACGTGTGCATGTGAATTCTCCCTCTTCTCCCTTACACTCATTCATTATTTGTGGTTTTCCTCCCTGACGACTCCAAGGAATTCCCCAGAAGGAAAAGCATTGGAGCAAATACTTTTCTGTGTCTGATGATCTGCTTCCCCTTTGCAAAAAAGGCCCCCTTAACCCGTGCCCTCCCTAGAGCTACTGAGTCTGTCCTTGCTGGTGAGTTGGTGTCCAGAGAAGACAAGTAGTGTTGCCAGTTCAGCCTCTGCTGAGGGCCCTCTGGGGATTAGGGGACCACTGGACAAGTCACAAACTGGCAGCACCCATAGTGGTCAGACCCTGGGAACTCATGGAGTCCACCTTGTCCAGTTCCCTCTGGCTCCATGATAGGAATTAGAAATGGGGGGGTATGCATGTGAGGGTGGGGGGCCTGGGAGGGAAGTGTTACTAAACAAAACAGGGTGGAGGGCTTCTAAAAGATTTACTAGCTAAATATTTTCCGGATGTTTTCATAGTCCTTTAAGCCTGATCCAGAGGAAAGCGAAATGGACTTCTCTAACTGATCCATGGTTCCCACCCTCACCTGACCCCCACACGACACCTCGCACCCTAGCCCCATTTCCAGCACCACCCTGGCCCCAGCCACCCCTGGTTCAGTCTGTACCTGTTTACTCCCCTCTTTCATCCTGTTGGGAACGAAAGACAATCTCCTTGCTTCACTGTTTTTAATCTTCTTCTACATGCAGTTGTGCAGTCTGTCTTTTCTCTAAACTTAATGTGTATTGAATCACTTTCTTCATCAGTAAGTATATCTAAAGCATTAGCTTTAGTGTTTGCTACTAGTTCATTGTTTGGATGAGCTATTTATTATTTAAATCCTCTAGTGATGGATAGTGAGGTTGCTTCCTTGTTGTTTGTTTCGTTTTGCTATTATTGAAATCACTGAAGCTGACATTCCCTATGATGGCATCTGTATTTATTTTTTTTTTAAGATCTTCTATATTTAATTTTGGAGAGAGGGAGAGAGAGGGAGAGGGAAAGAAATATTGATCACCTCTTGAACGCCCCCAACCGGGGACCTGGCCCACAACCCAAGCATGTACCCAGACTGGGGATCAAACCCCGAGACCTTTTGGTTTGCAGGACGACTCCTAGTGCATGAGCCTCACCAGCCAGGGCCCGGTGATGGCACCTTTTTGCACTGAGATTAACCTGGCAAGAACAGCGATGCACCAGTTTCGTAGCCCTTGAGGATTGTGCGGCACCTGTTGCCTCATTTGCTGACCAAGACTGAGACGTGCAGGCCTGACGGGAGCTCTTAAAGAGGCCTGTGGCCTCCTGCAAATGGTGCCGGAGGAGCTAGGTGAGACGGAGGCCCGTCTCCGCCAGCAGCAGCTCAGCCCTTGTGTGGGGCGCATTGGCTCCCTAGGCTCTCTGCTTTGGGATCTGGCAAGGCACTGGTGTGGAGGCTGTGCTTCCTTTAGGGCTTTGCTTGTGGGTCTCACTTAGGACTTGTGTGTGTGAGCCGAGTCCGGCGGTGGGAATGAGGACCCATCTGCCCTGGACCACCCATTTCCTTGTCTACCTTTGGACTGGCCTTTCCTTGTTGAAGGCTTGTGCAAGGCCACGCCACGAGGGGCCGGTCAGAGCCGGGAGCCGTGTGGGGAGCCCTCTCAGGCACAGTGAGGGCTCTGTTTCCTCCTCCACCTCGCCAGGGGCCTCCATTCACTGCAAGGAGAGTCACGCATTCCCCCTTGAGATAAGAATAGAGCCTGACTGTGCCCCAGGACAGAGTCCAGCTTCTTCAGCTGGCCTTCTGAGACTTGGCAAGGGCCCCCAGATGGTACTGGCATGAGTGGGCCCTGGCGGCCTGCCCCACTGGCCCCTTGTGCATTGTGTGGCTGAGACACTGGGCGCAGTGTGCATGTGTGGACACTTCTCCCCCACCCTCTCCCCCAAATGTCTCTAGGCTCTGCTCAGGATGGAGGGGCTTGGCCTGGAATCAGGTGCCTCAGGGCTCTGCTGTGCCCCTTCCCTTCCCTGGGGACTTGGACTGACCCTCCCAGCCTTGAGAACTCCCCAGAGTAGCCAGGCCTGTCTGTTCCTGGAAGGAGGAATACAGCCTTTGCTTGGAGTGGGGAATAATCTCTAGGAGAGAGCCAGTGGCTGGGCACTGAAGGCGGCAGTCTGAGGACCCCCCTAGCTTCTTTAGGCAACCCCAAGGGACAGGAAACAGGAACCAGCAGGGGCCTCAGATTGTGTAAGGGATGAACTGGGACTGGGGCTTCCAGCAAGGCCCCGCCTGTGTCAAGGATGGAGGTGGAAGCCTTACTGGACTTCTACAGCAGGACTGCACCAGGTGCTATTCACAGGCTGGGGAGCACGTGGGTTCTGGACCAGCTGCTGGGAAGTTGCCAGAGATGCAGGTTTCCGGTCCCACCTCTAGACCTGCTCGGTCAGAAACCAGGAGGTTCCCCAGCCCCCATGCTGATTTAAAGCTCTCTCCGCAACCCCCAGGAATTCCGTGGCACTGCATTCCAAAGTGTGTTCCCGGGTCTGACAGGCGACTCCAATGTTGAGGACCGCAGACTACCTGGAGGGCACATGCCCCATCTAAAGGCACTCAAATAAAAAAAGATGAAAATATTTATTTGTTTGAACATAGAGTGTCCCATTCAGCTTTAAAAAAATAAGGATCTGGCTGAGTGGGTCAGTTGGTTGGAGTGTCATCCTATACACAAACATGTTGCGGAGTCCATCCCTGGTCAGGGCATATACCTGAGTTGCAGGTTTGATCCTCGGTTGGGGGGTGTACAGGAGGCAAACAATCCATGTTTCTCACATCCATGCTCTCTTTCTCTCAAACTAATAAACAAATAAACATATTCTTGGGTGAGGATTTAAATAAATAAGTAAATAAATAAGCAGATAGATAGATAGACAGACAGACAGACAGATAGATTCAACCTGCATGTGCTCACACGTTTCAGTTGACCCTACAGCTGTGTAAGGTTGAGTTTTGGGTGTGTGGGTGGAAAAACACAAGACTCGCGATGGTGAATAATGTGTTGGTGCAGTGGCAATGTGACTGGGAGCCAGGGGGCTTCCTACACTCCCTTCTGGGGCCCTTCACCAAACCCGAGATCATCAGCCTCGAGGTAGGCAGTGGGGCTGTCCTGTCTGGTGGGAGCTCCTGGTGGGCCAGGCCCAGGTGGCTAATGCTGAGTCTGAGAAAAGGAGTGTGTTTTTTTGAAGAGGGCCAGTAAAGTGCTTTGAGTGAAAGATAGTGGGGTCTTTGTCTCAACGTGCAGGTGCCTGGAGGAAGACAAAGGCCTGGGTTTCTAAGATGTTGGCTCAGGTACTAGCTTCTTTCCCAAGGAGAAAGCACTGTTTGCAAGGCTGCAGTGGGCAGGCAGGGTGACTGAGAACACGGGGCTGGCCGGTTTGGAGGCTTCCAGAGTGTCTGAAACACTGTCCTGTATCGGGGCTGGGCGGGGGGGGTGGGGGGTGGGCAGTACTACCTGTGTTTACAAATAGACAAGCACACTCTCCATTGGGACACATGGCTGATGGGTCAGT
Source organism: Tonatia bakeri (assembly GCA_004024845.1). NCBI lineage: Eukaryota > Metazoa > Chordata > Mammalia > Chiroptera > Phyllostomidae > Tonatia > Tonatia bakeri. Next base: position 26,627 of record PVIA01004161.1, read on the forward strand.
TATGTCTCCTGATGTCTCCTCTCACCATCACGCCCCCTCCAAGGGCGATGGTGCCGACAGCTTTGCAGAATGAGGCTGTGCCAGGTGCTCTTTGAGAACGAGCTGGTGTGGTCAGCCTCTCAGCCCAGCCGGAAGCTGCTGCTGGGAGCTGAGGCTGTTGCCACGTGCTTTCAGCAGCTTCAAGTCGGGGCCACAGAGCTCCCGGCAACCATGGGCCTACCGCCTCCCAAACCTCCCAAACCTCTCCAAGACGATCAGGCTTCGTGGTTTCTGAGATGACTGTGCTGTGTTCGACAGAGGGTTGCTGAGTTCTTTACTGGGGTACCCATGGCACCAGAAATCTTAGCTTCTGAGACTTTGTTGGGAGGAATAGATTGGAGAAGCATATGAGAGGTTTATGAGGAATAACTAATGATCTCAGTGGTATAAGGTTAGATTTTCAGCACCTCCATACCTGTATTTACCATACTTTCTTAACCAATAAGTGGGCCTGTGACCTCATAGGAGTATAGAATATTTTAACATAGCAGCACTGATTCAGAAATATTTAATAATAATAATAGATAGCATTTACATAGCTTTTACCATATTTCAGGCACCATTCTAAATGCTCTTTTTTTTTTTAATCTTCACCCAAGGACATGCTTATTGATTTTAGAGGGAGTGGGGGAAAGTAGAGAGAGAGGGAGAGAAACATCAATGTGAGAAACATTGATCGGTTGCCTCTTGCATGTGCCCTGACCAGGGAATCAAATTGCAACCCGGGCTTGTGCTCTGACTAGGAATCAAATCCATGACCCTTGGGTCTGTGGGGTGATGCTCCAACCAACTGAGCCACACTGGCCAGGGCTCTAAACACTCTTTTAGTCCTCACAACAAGCTTAGATATTGCCAGGCCCATTTGACATTTGGACAAACTGAGTCACAGACCAGTTAAATCATTTCTTCAGTGTCACCCAGCCAGTGACAGGGTTTGTACCCAGGCCATCTCTCTCCAGAGCCCATGTCCTAAACCATTACACACTCCCTCCTTCTGTCCCCCACCCCACAGCAGGGAGTGGAGGACCCGCAGCCCAGCAGCTGTCACTGCCCCATCCTAAGTGCATTTGCACACCCAGTTTGAATAACTAGGTACTTCCCCAGCCTGGGGTCCCAGCAGGGCTTTGATTTCATGTGGCTGTTGTGAAGGGGAAGAAAGGGTGGGAATGGGAATCATCTCACTTTTTCTTTTAGGGAGGAGACCCCATAGCCCCCTCTCTCTGCCTGTCTCCTCTCCCAGTTTGTGAGGACACCGTCTGCTTCTGCCTTCCTCCTCCATGTCTCCTCCGCCTGACCTGAGTCAGTAACACTGCTCTCATCTCAGCTTCCAGAAACCACAACTCGGTGCTTTGGCTGGAAGCTGCCCACAGAATGTCCTTATACCTTGTTTTGTCACTATCCGGGAGCACCTGCTGGTTTTAGGACCTTCTCAGCTACCTGTCCTGTTCCATGCTGCAGACCCAGCTCCTTCTTGGGAAGTGCCAATCACAGCACTGAGTGGGCCAAGCTGCACCGTCTCCTCTCATCGGGGCACCTCTGTGAAACTGTTGGGGTGTGGAGGGCACAGAGCGGCTTTGCTGAGAATCATGCTTATGTTTTCAAGAACAGACCTCCCACTCATGGTCTGGGGTTGAGTCCTGGTCTAGCCAAACCACTGAGGGAGATGCAGTGCTGGGAAGGGAAGGAAAAACAATAGTGCCTCACCTTCTCAAGTCCCCACAGCTGTGGGGGGAGATGAGCCTGGAAGAGTTTATGGTGGGGCCGAGGGAGGGGGACAGCAGCTGGACCAGTTCCTGATGGCTATTCCTCTTTATGGGTGGTTGTGTCATCACCAGGGACCTGGGGCCACCTCTGGTCCAGCTGGTTCACAGCTGGATGTGGAGTGGGAAGAGATGGAGGATCCAGAGGCCATGAGGCACTCAGGGATGAATACCAAAGGTCAGCCATGACTTTCTTCAAACAGAAAGAGCCTTTGTGCTCAGCTCACTGGTAGTCCCCCAGTGGTCAGTGCTGATAAAAAAAAGTTCCAAGTTGTGGCCAGAGGTGTGAGTTGCCACACTAGCTTGGCCTCCTAGGACCAAACCAGCCAAGGTGTGACATCCTGCCCTGCTCATCCTCTCCCCACAGGCTGTCATGGCCCTGGGACTGAGCTTAGCCAGGCAGGAGAATCAAAACCTGCCCGACAGAGGTGCTTTGATCACAGGAGGCAGCGCTGCCCAGCTGCTCAGTGCTGTGGTTGGCACTTCCCTAGAAGGTGCTGGGTCTGCAGCACTGAACGGGCCAGGTAGCTGAGAAGGTCCTAAAACCAGTAGGTGCTCTGGGATAACGATCAGGTGCGATGTGAAAGGACATTGTGTGGGCAGCCTCCAGGCAGAAAACAATGAGTTGTGGTTTCTGGTAGCTGAGACCAGAGCAGTGTTACTGACCCAGATTGGGGTGGTGATGAGGGGGTGGAGACAAAGTAGGGGGAAGGAAGTGGGCGGGGCCCTTGACCAAAAATCAGACCCTTGCTGGTGGGGTGGGGTGCACACAGCACTTTGTTCTACTGTGTTTTGTGTTTTCATTTTGATTGGCATGCTCGCAAGAACGTGCTTGGTGAGTTTCTGCTCACTCACAGCCCTTCTAGAATTAGCTGTCTTAACATCTCCCTGAATGAAATGTAAGCTGTATGAGAGTAGGGAGCACCTGTGATGCACATTCAGTAACTGGCTGATGAAGTTGATGAATGAATGAATGGCGGAAGAGAGGAAGTGAATGGACAAGCTAGAAAGATCTTCAACTGTGACTTGAAGCAATTGTAACATCCTGAACTATTGAAAATTACCATCTTTTTCCCTAAACTCCTATGCCCTGCCCCCTCCCCCAAACTCTGGATTCCCCTAACCTTGCTCTACTTTTTCCCTCTCACTTTTTAATGTTCTTTGTGGTTTACTTATGTGTTATTTTTCTTTTCTGCTTCCTCTCCCCATTCTGGGATGAATGCTCGATGAAGGCAGGGTTTTTTCCCTTTTGGTTTCATTTATGAACATGCTCCAAATGTCTGGAAGCAGTGCCTGGCACTTGGTGGGTGCTCACTAAATATTGGTCAAATGAATGGATGAAAGTGAGTGCCCAGGAGGCACTTCCCTTGTGCCATCTGTCTCTGGGACAAGTGGTAGACATTGCCTTTTGATCACGTTGCCTGTTGGGTCATGTCTGGGGAGGTGGGGAAGTCCTGCGTATCCTGGTGCTCACACTGTCTGGCCACCTGCATTTGGCCCTGCTTTGTCCTCACGATTTACTGGGCACTGGAGGTAGGACCACACTGATGCTGCACCATGCTCAGCTGTACCAGGGTTTCCAGACTGCAGCATAGAGCTGCGAGGGCCCCAGTGTAAGCTGGAGAGTCCACCAAGTAGAAGCAGCAAAGATGTTTGGAGCCTCTGGTAGAACTGCATTCTTGAATGCCCCCTGCTCCCCTTCCTTTCTCTACAACTCAGTGATTTTCATCCTGTTTTCTGTGAGGCATGGGAAAATATTTGGTTGAGCAATTGAGGGCTAAGGCAAAATCCCTGTTGACTCAGCCTCTATCCTGTCTTGCAACTAGCGCCTGATTTGCAGACTTAACCTGGGGTAGTCATGGACGGCTCCACACCCCACGTGCTTCCCATTACTCTCAGGGTACAGTCCAGACCAAAACTCTCAGCCCTGTTGTTGCACCCCAGCCCAGACCTCCAATGGTCTCCCTTGTGAGAGCCTTAAGTTGTGGATCAGCGAGTCTAATCCTTGCTCACAGTTTTGCTTTTGACCTCCTGACTCATGTATCTAGTTGTTTACTTGACATCTGCATTCAACCTGTCCAACACGTCACACCTGGTCTCTCCCCCCAGGCCTGGGCCGCCCACAGCTTTTGCTGCTCATGAATGGCAAGTCTGTCTTTCCTACTGCTTGGGTCAAAACCCTTGACTCTCCCTTTTCTCTCCCATCCTGTGTTCAGTTTGTCAGGTAAGCATGTTGACACCTCTTTGCAAACAGATTTTTAAAAATCCAACTTCTCACCCTGCACCCCTGCCATGGCCGTCACCTTGGTCTGAGCCACAGGTGCTATCGTTGTGCCCTTGGGCTATTGCAGTCACTTCCTGACCATTGCCCAATGGCCATCTGTTGTTTTTACATAGAAGTCTGACCATGTCCTGCTTCTCCTCAGAACATTCCAGTGGGTCCCTGTGATAGCCTGTGTAGACAATGAAGATGCCTCACAGTGGCAGATGAGGAGCTCTGTGAACAGGCCCCATTGTGGCCTTCACCTCAGGGTTGTGCCTCCCACTCATCTCACTCACTGCTGTCCTGCAAACTGGCCTCTGGGATGTCACTTCCTCGTTATGGCCTTTGCAGGCCACAAAGTTAACTCCTCACAAGAGACTGAAGAAGGGTCCCCCAAAGGTGTCCATAGCCTTCTCCTCAGAGCCCATGACTATGTTACTTTACATGGCAAATGGCCTTTGCAAGGGTGAGCTGAAGATCCAGGATTATCCAGATGGGCCCAATGTAATGACTAGAGTCCTTGTAAGAGGGAGACAGGAGGGTCAGGGTCTGTAGGAGATGCAAGGACAGAAGCAAGAGTTTGAGTGATGCGAGGAAGGGGCCACGAGCCAAGGAAAGCAGGCAGCCTCTAGAAGGTGAAAGAGGCAAGGAAACTGGTTTTCTCTAAGGGCCTCTAGCAGGAGCCAGCCCTGCCAACACCCGGACGTTAGCCCAGGGAGACCCATTTCAGCCTCTGCACCTCAGACCTGTAAGAGGATAAATTGGTGTTGTGATTTTAAGCCCCTTAGTCTGTGATAATCTGCTACAGCAGCCACTGGGAGCTAATTCACTCCTTCAACTCCCTTCAGTCTCTCACTCATCCTGCCATGCCCATCTCTTTATCCTGTTCTAATTTTTCTATTTTATCAGCACTTACCATTGCCCAACAAAACTGGATCACTGACCTGTCTCTCAGATGTGAGGATTGTGTGTCCGCCCTCCCAAGAGTGCAAGCTCCAGTCTTATTGACTGGTGCCCCCAGCACCTAAAACTGTCTAGTGTGGGAGGCGCCCAGTCAATATTTGTTGAATGAATGAGTGAATGAATGCATGGTTCCTTGGCATGGAATTGTCCTCTCTTCCTACCCTGTCCTCTAAGTTCATTTCAGTCTCACCTTTTCACGAGGTCTCTCCTGGAAGTGGTTTCCCTCTCAGGGTGCCATGGTACTTCCTGTTGATCACCTTTATTGTGCACCCAGCGATGGCGGGTGGGCGCCACTCTGCCTAGGGTCCCCCCACTCTCTGTATTCTCTGAACTAAGTCCCACAGCAGCTGAGTACTCCATGGGGGATTAGTTTTGTTTCTTATGTAATGTCTGACACTAAGGGACCCAGTTAATCTATAAACCCAAACTCTTCATTCATCAGAGCAAGATGAAGATGACCTAGAGAGGGTGGGTCCTGCTTGAAGTTAGTATGTTGCCATGGTAACTTTTAGAGCCTGCAGGGCACAGACCTCCTTGTACTTCCACTCCAAGCCAAATCATCTGTCTGGAGGCCCTTTCTCCCCCCACACCCAGGGACAGCAAGGCCTTGCTCATAGCAGGTACAAGAACTGGAAGGTCAGGGGTCAGCTTTGGCAGAGCAATTGGTGCATAAGACAAGGTCCTAAAGGAAGATAGGAGGTTCTCCCCAAGGAGAAGGGGACATCTGAGGGGTTCATCTTGCTGTCAACAGCAGCTTCTGTGGAGGATGGAGTGTTTGAGAGAAAAAAGGAAAGGATGAAAAGAAAAGGTAGTGAGGATGGGTGAGCATATGAGACAAGAATTGTGCCCACGATGTTCACCTCAGGCTTGGGGATCCCCAAAGGGTATGACACAAAACCAGGGAGGAGCAAAGAAGGAATAGGGAGGCCTTCTCTCTGGAGGGTATAAGGTTTGCTTCCCTGAGACCAGCTGCAGTCTAGAAGGGCGGCCAGTGGGCTGTTAGGAAGAGTCCTTCCTGCTGTCTTCTCTGGGGGAGGCGGACACATTTTGAAACACTTCCTGAGTTGGGGAAGGGAGGTGACATCTTACTGATGAAGTGTGGTTAGTTAGAAGCCTACAGCTGTGTTTTTGCACCACTCCCCCTATCCACCCGCCAGTCCTGCTGGGGCCCCGCCCTCCCTGCTTCTCCCACCCCATCCTCCTGCTGCTGGTGGCTGGTGACTCACTCTGCTCTTGAGCAACAGAGTAGGCTCTCGTTCTCCGAGAAGAGCTGCTTTCCTCTGAGCCACGAGCTCCCCTCCTGATTTATGTCTTTTCAGTTGGGTTAGTTAATGCTTTCCACATTTAGGTCTGAAGATTCTTGTGTGGCTGGCTCATTGCTGCAACCACCAAAACCCCAGTGTCCCACTGGGGTCTGGCATGGAGAAGGCAGCCAGACAGGGACTGACAGACAGAGGGCAGCTTGGAGCTGCACCTCAGAGGCTGCCCCACCTGCAGCTTGCTGGCCCCCACTTTGGGTGTGTCTGGGACTCCACTTCACACCTGTTTCCAGGGAAGGGCACACATGCTGGAGCAACGGTGCAAGGTGATGCTGCGAGCCTGCAACTTCCCGCTGAAGACGCCGCGTGGTCCTTGGAAGGGAGAGGCAAAAGTTGTAGGGTGTGGAAGAACGTTATCTCTGTGGCTTGAAAAGCTGTCATACCACACAGTATATGTGTGTTTTTTTTCTTTTCTGAACAATAATATTACCTCTGTTGCTATAGCATTGTTGTAGGGACGGCTGATGGGCCCAGACCTGATCCAGGCGGGTATCTGGTGTCCATGGTGATTATCAGGCAGCAACCATGGGACCTGCTTTCATTTCTTCCCTGGAGTGAGAGGCTGGCAGGGGATCATTTGGTGGTGGCTGCGGGACACCCTGCCCTGAAGGGGCCACTGGGATGTGGTGGCATCCTGGCTGGAATCAGGACCCCAAAGCTGGGAGGCAGGCAGGGGGAGGACAAGCCCTGGTTAGTTCCAAGGCTGGATGACAGCCCAGATTTGCTGAGGGCCAGGTCCTGGGAATGCCTCCTTGGAGTCCCCAGATCACAGGGGAAGGGACACCCACACTGGGAGAGGACACAGAGGCACTGGTGGCACCCCCAGGAGGTCATGACTGCTGTACATGGTAGCTGGTCCCCTCGGCCCACCCACCTGGCAGATGTGGCCTTCCCTTTGAGATGGTAGTACCAGTGCAGAAAGGGGGCAAATGGGTATGTTTTAGACATTTTGCTGAATGTACATAACCCAGAAGTGTGTCTTTGTTCATTTTAGCTTTGTTGGATAGGACGTAGATAGATCAGATGTGATGTTTGAAAGATGCCTTCACACAGAGTGAACAGAGAGTGAAAAGTTGACTCTGTTCCCTCCTGTCCTCTACCTGCCAGTTCCCTTCCCCAGAGGCAAACATGTTACCAGTTTCCTGCGGGGACTTCAACCAATGCAGGCGCTTACGATATGCACGCACCTTTATTTTCCTTCACACAGGCAGTAGCTCCCTCTTTCTTCTGTGCCCTGCTGTTGCTACGATTAAAAAAAAATACAGCAATATATCTTGGAGTTTAGTCAATAGAAAGCATATCCTCGCTCTTTTTAATGCCTTCCTGAACTCATTTCACTGATAGGTGTATAGATTGCTTCCAGTCTCTGCCTTTTACCTTTACCTATGTATGTCCATCATGCTGCACATGGGTGGGAGGCTTTGAAGTTCCCAATCCTGAAGTTGAAAGGTTGGAGCAAAGAGAACAAGTGTTTGTAGTTTTGATAGGAAGTGCCAGATGGCCCCCAACCAGGCTGACCTAGCTGTGCTGTCCGCCAGAGTGTCTAGGAGTGCCCATTTCCCCACAGCCTCTCTAGTACGGCATACTTGCAAATTTTTAACTGTTCCATGTGAGAAAGTTTTATGTCTTTGCTTTCAGTTGGTGTCCTCTCCTCATCTCTCCCCCGAGCTATCACTGCCTCCCACGGGGGCCGTGAATGGGTCCCTTCAGGCTCCCACAGGCCACAGGGGAGGGCCCTCTGTCCTGTACACTCGTCTCAGAGCAGCAAGTGGGCTAGTAGATAGTTTTACCTGTTTTCAGCTCTCAAAGGAGACCTCCTTTTTGACATTTGAATGTTCTGCTCATGATAACGTCACTAGAGTCCATTTCTTACCTACCACTCCCTTATCTTTTCCTACTTCTTCCTCTCTTTTCATCTTCCCCTACCTCACCCCTGCCTGAGTCCCACTCTTGATTGCAGTTTCCTCACCCTGCTGCTTCTGTTTCTCACTTTCCAAAGAGCTGTCTTTTCAGTGAAAAGTCAGATTTGGGCTGGTATTTCTGGGTACCATTCCTAGCTGTGCATCTTAAGACACATGCTCAAGAATGAGTTCCAGGGGAGGACAGAGTGTGGTGACTGCATTTCTCTCCCTCTAAGTTCCTAGTCTGAGGGCTAATGACACTTTGGCAGATGCTTTGAGCCAGCACAGTCTAGAACTTTCTATGATGATGGGAATGTTCTATATGTTTGCCACCCAGTACAGTAACCACTAACATGAGGCACTTGAGATAGGGCCAGTGTGACTGAGGAGTTGGGTCTTCAGTTTTATTTTTAATCAATTTATATTGAAATAGCTACACATGCTTAGTGGTTACCATATGGAAACAGCACACCTCTAAGCTGTGCACTTCCCAGGATGAGAATAAGAGTCTAAGAGGCAGAGTATATTTGGTTTATTTTTCCTCAAGTCAAAATATAGCCGTTCTTCCCCAAGGTGTCCAAGCTTGGCAACTTGTCTATTTTTGGATTTTATGTATTTCCCTGTTGGAAATGCCATTGGGGTCAGGCTGAGGGCCCATCAGAGAAGGCCCCAAATTCCGACTTGGAATATTGGCCTTCCTGGAGGAGTTTTGGCATTCACAGATGTAACAGCAGGCTCTGAGCAAAGCACTATCAGCACAGAAGAGAACAAAGCAAGCTAGCCCCACCCAGGGGAGTATCTTGTGCTGTTTTTCAATACATAAGTCAAATACAGATGCATGAGTTTAGAGAATCATGCTCCTTATACACTTAGAACTTTACGTTGTTGAACGGGATTGAGGAAGTACAAATTGCCAGTTATTAAAATAGTCATGGGGGTGTAAAGTACAGTCAGTAATATTGTAAAAACTGTGCATCATGTCGTGTGAGCACTAGACTTACTGGGCTGATCACTTCCTAAGTTATATAGATGTCTAATCGCCATGTTCTATACCTGAAACTAATACAATGTACGTCCACTGTAATTGAAAAATGAATTTTCAATTTTCTTTACCTTGTGGTAAGAAGAGGAGGCATATTCATTTTATATAGCTGCTGTAATGAATTGACACAACTTTGCTTTAAACTAAACATTTATTCTCTCCTAGTTCTAAAGGTCTGCAGTGTGAAATGACTTTTCTGAGGCTAAAACCAAGGGCTGGCTCCTGCTGGAGGCTCTGGGGTGGAGTCCATTCCTTTTCTTTTCCATTTTCACAGGGACGTCCAACCTTCTGGCATCTCTATGCCGCACTGGATGAAGAAGAGTTGTCTAGGGCCACACGTTAAATACATTGTGACACGTCATCATGAGAAACTCTCATAATGTTTTAAGGAAGTTTATGATTTTGTGTTGGGCCGCAGGATGGACGCCCCTGCTAAAGACTCCTTTCTTGGCCCATGGCTGCACAGCATGTTGCCTCTTCTGCCCCCACTTCTGTTCTCACGTAGGCTTCTGCCCTCTGTGCTCTTCTCTCTGCCTCTTGTAAGGACCCTCGTGAGTGTATTTAGGTCCTACCTCTTATAATCCAGCATAACTTCCCCATCTGAGAATCCTTAACTCAATCGCACCTGCAAATTTCCTTTTAGGCAGCATTTCCTGTAAGGTAACATTTGCAGGTCCCCAGGGTTAGGAGGTGGATGTATTTGGGGACCTGTTTTCAGTCTGCCACTGGGGTAACTTCCAGTGCTTGGTGAAGAGGAAGTTTGTGTGAGAGGAGGTTGTTAATCCAGTCCCTCGCTTCCCAGGTGTTCTGCACGCGTGGGAGTGGCAGAACTTGAGCAGCTCCTGTTGCAGGTCTGAGGTCCTTAAGCAGTGGATCTCAGATCTGGGGGTTCTCCGCGTTGCCGAGGGAACGTGCACAAAGGACGGAGGCCCAGACCATCGTCTACTTCAATGGGCCTGGGCCTGTCTGTTTTCTATTAATTTCCCAGGTGACTCTGATCCTCTGAGAGCCATTGCTTCTAGTAATAATCTCGGGGATTATCTGTGTGCGTGTGTGTAGGAGGTGGCGATTCTTGTCTCCCGTGAGAAGTGCCAAAGCAGGGCTGGAGATGGGAAGTGCTGGAGAAGACCAGAGGAGGGGCCAGCCAGTATAGTGTCTGCAGAGAAACTGCCACCTGTGCCACACCTGGAAGGCAGGGGAAGGCGCGGCTCCACCAAGAAGCAGAGAGAGTGCTAGAAGCAGAGGGGAAGGCCTTACAGCAACACCGAGGTAGGAACATGCCCGCCACGTTTGGGGATGTGGAGGCCACTTGGGGCCAGAAGAGGCAAGGGCAGGGAATTGATTAGGCAAGAGGAACATTAGCAAGATTAACCTTCTTGTGTTTGCAGGGTTGTCCAGAGGGCAGAGGCAGGATTCCGTTTGTAGTACTGTCAGGGTGGAATGGATGAGGCCTGGAGAGGGATGGGGAGTGGCAGGGAAAATGGAGAAACAGTGACAGCTGTGAGAGACGTAAGAGGAAATACAAACATGACACTGGTGCAGCAGTCAATGACTAGTAATTGAGCAGAGTGTGTCAAGGCCTCCACTCCACGAATGCAGGAGGAGGGGCTAGAGGGTGTGGTGGTGAGCAAGGCAGACAGGGTCCCTGATCGCATTAGAGCACTTTGGGGTGAGGTGACATGGTGGCATTAGGCAAGAAGCAAACACAAATAAACAAGAGAAGCATTGGCCAGTGCTGAATGCTGTGGAGGCTTAGACTGGTTCCTGCGACTGGGAATAACTCACTGGCAGCTTCTTTAGACTAGGTGTCCAGGGATGGCCTCTCCAAGGAGGTGACATTGAAGCTAATGTCTAGATCCAGCCATGGGGAGAAGTGGGGGAAAATACTTCGGGCGAAGGGGACAGTGAGTGCAAAGGCCACAAGGAGGGACAAAACTTGCACCCTCCAAGGAAGAGCTCAAGCAGCCCCGTCCACATGTGACTAGCCACATGTGACAAGTGAGCATTTGAATTGTGGCTAGGGAGACTTAGGAACTGAATTTTGCATTTTTGTGTTAGCTAACTTTAATTTCACTTTAAATAGCCACACACAGCTAGTGTCTACTGCAGGAGCAGCACAGAGCTAGCAGGGCAGAGTGGCTGAAGGGAGTGGTGTATAATGACGCAAGATGAGGCAGACAGAAGAAGGCAGTGCTTTGTAAATTAGGCTAAATCATTCAGGTTTCTTTTTTCTAAGCAGAATGAAAAGTCTTTGGGTGATTTTACTAAGGGTTGACGTGATCTGATTAGTGTTTTGTAAGTTCATTCATTCTGGCTGCCATGTTGAGAATGAATTGTAAAGGACAAAAAGTGGAACAAGGCGGCCAGTTAGATCACTGTAACACTACAGGGGAGTGTGGGTGGCGCCATGGGAGCAGGGTGGCGGCAGTGGAAACAGAAATGTGGGTGGATGCTGGACAAGCTGTGGTGGTAGAACCAACTGCAGCGGAGAGAGATCGAATGGGGAAGGCGGGAGAACTGATGACCCCAGAGTTCGGGCTTAAGCAAGAGGTTGGATTGTGGTGCCATTTGCGAAAATGAGGCACGGAGAGCGGGTCTTGTTTGGTTTGGTTTTGTTTTTAGAAGTGCAGCAGATGGGTTCTTTTTTGGATTTGTTAAAGATTCCTGCTGATCATCCATATAAAGATGGCAAGTAGCCAGGGGGACACGAAAAAGGTCAGGGCTAAAGCTGTGAATCTAGGGTCATCAGGAAATAGAGGGTGTATAAAGCCATGGAACAGGCTCACACCACTAAAGTGAGTGAGTAGATAGAAAGAGAGGGGTAGGGGGTGGGAGGTTGCTGCAGCATTTAAGAGTGGGCATAGGGGGAAGATCTGGAAAAGTGACTGCTGGAGAAAACAGGTGAGATGCTATGGAAGCCAAGAGCAGTCATAATTTCCAGAAGGAGGCAGTGTTGAATGTTGCTGGCTGGCCAAGGCCCCTAAAAGAGTTCAAGGTGCCCTTGGATTCGGTAACTGCATGGAGGTCACTGGTGACACTGGGAGAGCAGACCCAGTGGAGCAGGCAGGAGAGCATTAGATGTAAGAAAGTAGAGGTCACCACCATAAGTAACTCCTGGTGAAAATATTTGCTGTGATGAGAAGTGAAGGAATAGACAGGGACTGGAGGACTAGAGATCAAAAGGTATCTCTCTCTCTCTCTCTCTCTCTCAAAAGTAGGTGTTCAGTGCTGATAGGTAGAAAGCAGGTAGGTTTCTTTAATGAGAGGACAGCTTTTCAGTCACTCATGAGAGGGAAGGCTGAGAACATGGGCACTGATGTGGGTGGGATGGAATTCGGGCAGTGGGTTGATGAATCATTACTGTCAGATTGCTTAGGAGTAAGTGAGGTGTGAGCAAGTCTAGCATCTGAGAAAGACCATGAAATAGTTGTTCTGAAGTTGGAAAACAAATCCGCAGGGCACCTGTAGTAAGGTTGCCAAGTGGACAAAGCTGTGCTTCTCAAACTTGAACGTGCAAATGGATCCCCTGGGGATTTTTGAAAATATAGATTCAGCATTTCTAACAAGCTGCCAGGGGGGGTTGATGCTGTCCTTCAACCCCGCATTGAGAAGCAAGTCTCCACAGCCCTTCTACAATGGGAAGCATAGGAAGACACAATTTCCTAATGTGTCCAGGTGATGCCCACATTGTTTGTCCATTGAACTTGCATTTAGGGCAGGGGAGCAAGAGTTTGGTACCTATTTGGAACTTGTGGCCATCCATTTAAAGCAGGCTGCTCAATGTTAGAATTATATGAGGAACTTTAAAAAGGGGTCTGGGAATTTTGATTTTGAGTGAGATTCTGAGTTACCTGAGGGTGAATCCCAGGCACCCTCCTTTTTAAAAGCTCCCCTGCTGATTCTAATGTTTATCCAGGCTTGAGAAGAAGCACAGGTTTAAAATACCAGGTCAAGGGGATGGAGTAGGTGGCCAAAGTGGGGTGGAGGCAGGACTGCCCCTAGGATGTGTGGGTCCCTGTCTGTGTTAACAATTTGAGTCTCCCCAAGTCAGCATGCCAAGGCTATTCTAGGGGCTCAGTCTTATAGAGTCCCACCAAAGACTGTGTCAGCCAGCAGGAGCAATCCACCCACTAGGCTGTCCCTCTGGAATCTTCACGTTGTTCTGGATGACCCTATTGGCACAGTGCAGAACTCCTCAGGGCATCTGGTCTGCCTTACATTCAGGGTTGATGGGTGCGAGGACCCATTTGGGCCTGAGGAGGGGGCCATTCAGATGGTTCTGCCAGCCCTTCCTTATGGTACCAGCTACCTTAGAAAATGTCAAAGCACACACCCAGGTGGTAGGGCCTCTTGAACCATGCAGCCCAGTCATGGACAAGGGTAAAGGAACAAAAAGGTTGGAAGGCTGAGAGCCCAACTTATAAAATGGATATAATTATCCAGTTGTCAAAACTCATGATAGGCATCGTGATGAAAGTCAGGGACTAAAGCGTCTCTTCACATGGGAAGGAGCCAGTGACTCCCCAGCCAGCGAGGATCTGTGAACAGCCACAGGAAGGCACTTGGAAGCAGAGTTTCCTCCAGCCAAGCCTTGTGATGACTACGGCTCTGCCCGGCACCTTGACTGCCGCCTCGTGAGAGACCCTGGGTAAGGCTCAGGGTCTGGGCAAACTGCACCCAGGTCCCTGAGCCATAGAAACCGGCAGGATAAATATCTGTTGTTTAAAGCCACTAAGCTTTGGGCTAATTTGTTACACAGCAATAACATATAACTAATAGGAGAGGCAAAGGCAGCGTCATCAGAAGTCTTTCCTCTGTGCTGCCTTCATTTTCCCCATTAGCAACCTCCTCGGAAAGATTATGGAAGCTCTCGGTAATTCCAAAAAGACAAAAAGGAGAAAAATCAGCGCGCAGCTTTTAAGTGGAGCCTAGGGTGATATGGTTGGGAAGTGGGGTCAACCCTATGCTGAGCACAGGACTAAGAAAGGAACGAGAGTGGTACCAGAAGGAGAATCAAGGCCGGTTGATTCCAGATGGTAGAGAATGGAAGTCTACCCAAAGTGGTAACTGGTGAGTTAAGGAAGTGCTGGAATCCTGGATGTTAGCCTGGATGAGACTTGAGAGAACTGGTCCAGCTCTCAGGCAGAGAGGGAAGCCAGGGGCTTAGTGTTGCAGAAGTCAGTGGAAAAGTCTCCAGGTGAAGGCAAGAGCTTCAAGGAGATGAGGTATGGGGGCTGAGGAAGGCCTGTGGGAGCAGCGTTCCCTGCTCTGACTGTGTGAGAGAGGATGTGCACCCGTGTCCCTGCCAGGACAGGAGGAAGGGAGCTCCGTGGAGAGGACCCCCAGGCAGGCAGGCAGAGACCATTCCTCTGACAGCATGGTTTTGACCATCTGTGCCTGTAGGAGACAACGTGCAACTTGGGCTAGAAACATAATGAAATTAATCACAAAAGGCAAGGCTGCAAGGAACCCTATACAGTACTCATTTCAACAGCCATTATACCTGAATAATTCTACCAAGCCTTTCTTTAAACAAAAATTTCTGTTTACTTCTTCTGAGCCTTTAGAACCTCCTGTTCTCTGTCTTTCCTTTCCTGGTCTCTGATGTAGGTGCTAAGGAGCTGGGCTCACAAGCCAGGAATATTCCTCAGACCCAGCAGGAGAAGAAAGCCCTGCCTTTTGCTGTCCTTGTCATAGGCCGTTGGTATGAAATGGAGGCTGAGAGTTTCCAGTGAGTTCAGGAGGAAGTCAGCTGGTTGTGCTGTGGGTCTGGGGTGTGTTCGATGTGGGAGAGTATAGCTCTGGGGAGAAAGGTTGGGCCGAGGGCTCTGTGTGGGCTGGCCCCCTGAGACGGTGGCACAGGCGCTGACCTCACCGAAGTCGAAGTCATGTAGAGTCAGTTTTGCTTTGTAAGTCAGGTGCTGTGTTTGTGGGCGTGTCTGTGCTGGCTGCCCTGCTTGCACCGGCCCTCTTTCCTACAGCACTGGTTGTCTCTACCGCCCTGGGCCTGCAGCAGGTGAGAGGATTGAGCTCAGGCTTGACCATCCAGCGTGGCCACCTAAGGCAAGAATGCTGGGGGGGAAATAGGTTGGAGCAGGAATTCAGAAACACAGCTCACTCCTCACTTTCAGCACCTGCGTGGAGGGGCTGGCTGGCCAGAAAGTTTTACAGAGCCCCTGCCTGCTCTGCCTCGGCATTTATGGTAGAAACCTAGCAGGGCCTTCTGCACTGCCAGGCCCTCCTTGCACTGCCGGGCCTGTGGAACCTGTTCCCAGGGGTTCCCAGGAATGTGTCTTGGGCTGGTGACCTGAGTGCTGTTTGGTAAACAGGGGCGTGGCAGAAGGAGGGTGGGACAGGCGTGTCCCCAACTTCCTCTGCTTTTTCCAGTGAGTCACTTACTGTGATTCAGGAAAGGGCCTCAGAGATAGGTCGTCAAATCCAGCAGGCTTATTTAAGCACAAGGAAGCAGGGCTTACAGAAGGTACTGGGAGCAGTTAGTGGACACAGGATACCCATTTCTCACCTCCGTGCTCATTGCCACAACTCTGCCCTTCAGTTAAACCTTCCTCGATAACTTATATTCAGGAGGAGGGGATGCCTGGTGATGGTGGGGGGCATGTGTGGCTTCCACAGCCCTGCTGACCCCTGTGCCTTCTCGAACCCTGCATTTTACTGTTCCTCCACCATCTTGGTCCCTGGGATGAAAGGCCAGTCCCTGGCCCACCTTCAGCAAATGAATGCGTCCTTCCTACTTGGTGCCTAGACCACCTGATCACCCAGTCCCCCGTTATGTTCATTCTGTATAGTGGAGGCAGTGTAAATATTGGAGCAAAAAAGTCACTAAAAGGCAGCTTGAGAGAAGGGAAAGGGTGAGGGGCAGCGCCCCCCCCATCTGGAGTGAATGGGGAGTCGTGATTAGGAGAGTCCTTTACCCTCAGCTGAGGAAGCACCTCCTGCTTTCCTGGTCAGGCTGGCCCTGGGGAAGGGCCCCAGGAATTTCTTACCCCCAGGTTGCTGTTCCTTCCAGGAGCTCTGGCCACCTAGTTGCTCAGAAGGTTTCGCTGAAGAGGAAAGAGAGGGGCAGTGGGAGGTGAATGGGAGCTTTGGGCAAAAGGAAGCAGGTCCCTCCAGACCTACTGTGCCTGCCTGCAGCGTTGGCTGAAGGCTCGGAGCCCAAGTGAGTTTCTGCAGTTCTGAAGTCACAGGCTTGTGAAAACTTGAAAAAACAATCAGCCTGGAAGGGAGCCCCCGAGCTGGCTGAGGCCAGGGGTTGGTGCCGGAATACGTGCCCTCCTTCACCTGACCTCCACGCCTGGCGTGTCCTGGGTGGTGTCTGAGCACACTAAATGGAGAGTCTCACTTCTGCTCTGCTCCTCTCTCCCATTCCACAGAGACGGTGTGCACTGAGCACCTCCTGGGGAAGGCACAGAGAGGATCCCAGTGACCCCTGCCGTTTTAGCTTATGGTCTTGTTTGGGGAGCAGTTGTAAACAGGTCATTGTGGTAAACTTATGGAACATGTTACAGGGGCTCAGAAAAGGGTGGTGAGGACTTCACAGAAGACAAGGCAGCTACTCTGAGGAGAGGATCCCCAGAGGCCGGAGAGGGAAGGGTTAGGGCTGGGGCCAGGGAGCAGTGAGAGCCAAGGCACAGGGGGACCGGAGGAGTGCTTGGGTACTAAACAAAGGAACTGCCTTCACAGTGTTTGTGTTGGATGGATTTAGGGAATGTTGATCTGGCTTGGCTGAGGGGTGGGATGGGGGTGAGATGATGAGGCAAGGAGAGAAGTTGCCTTGGGGTACACTTTCTGTCCTAGCAAATGTGAAAATCTAGCTCAAAGCTGCCTAAGCAGAGAAGGGAATGTGTGGGCTCCCCTGCAGGACTCTCCCGAGGTCAGGATGGGTCCATTCTCACTTCAGCTGCTTGCCTCCCACACGTGGGGCCAGCCCAGGGTGAAGACTCAGGCAGCCTCAGACTGGCGTCCTCACAGCTTGGAGGCTCTCAGCCAGGGAGCTGCTTCTTCCAAGTCCCCAGATGAAGCCCCATAGAATCAGGCGGGCTTTTAGAACCGGACACTGTGGTCAGGAGGATGGAATCTACCGGAAGCCTGGAGAATAGGCCCTGACCCTGCATCCTGGGGGTGTGTGGTGTTGCCCACACCTCAGGATGCAGAGGTATGGCTCCCCAAAGAGAAATGGGGTGCTGGTGGTGTGAGAAGGCACTGGGGGACAGGCAGGCAGAATCAACAGGTATCCACCACTGCTTCACCAAAATGTGGAAGGTCCTTGAAGGATTTGTGGATTTTATTTTGCATACAGTGCAGGGTCTGTCAGAGGGTTTTTTTTGTAAGTAATTAATTAACTTTTTAGTGATTGGACACAGACATGGCAAACAGACGAGGGACTGGTGGGGGAGAAAATTGGGAGAGATTTTGGTGGCTGAATAGATAGGACATGGGAGTTGCCCTCCTTGCCTTTCTCCCATATATGACAGTTTTCTTCTGATTTTACCACTTGTACTAGCGGGGCCTTCACCGACATCTGGGTGGCAGGAACGACAGCTAGAAACGGGTCCCCAGGGTTGCCTCTTAAAGACCTAGTTCAGATTGAGAGGTAAAGACCCTGTGGAACTTGTGGTCTTTAAAGGCTATTTTGAAAGGGACTGAGTGTGGGGAATTTGATAAATGGAAAAATGAAAGACGTCAGATTTGGGGTTTGGGCTTCTGGGAGCTAGGGATACAAATATAAACATAAATATAAGTTTATGGCAGGGAGTGTTTGGGGAATGGAATTTGGCTTTGGAGGCGTTAGTGGTCTGCCTCTCTGTGGGAGAATGTGGTTTACCAACATGAGCTGGGGCCCGAGTGCGGATCGGGGAGTGATCCACAAGGATGCAGACGAGGGGCTGCAAGGGGCGATCTCTGCTGTAGGTTAGGGATTGGCAGCCTGTAGCCCATTCTTTGTTTCAGGACTGTGGTCTTGGACCACCTTCTACGCCCTGGGGGAGACAGAGCCAACAAAGAGATGCCTTCACATTTGCAAGCTGGTTTGATGAACCCAAATGCCCTTCACTTAGTACACAGGTTGAAAATGTGTTCCCACTTCCCTGCAGATCAACTATTGCTGTATTGCTGTTCATGTGTTCAGATAACCCTTATTTTACTTAATTAAAGCCCTGAGGTGCAAAAGTAATGTAATAAGTACGTATGTATAGGAAAAAACACAGTATATATAGGGTTTGGTATTACCTGCGGTTTCAGGCATTCATTGGGGATCTTGGATTGTATCTCCCTCAAAGGAGATACAATCCAAGAGAGATAAGGAGATCTCCTTTTTTGTTGTTGCAGCAGTGGTAAGAGACTAATACAGTGAGGATTTGTCACAGTTAGTCTGTTGAACACTTGCCTGCCAGTTTGCCCCTTGAAAAAAAGTAATCCCTGGTCAAATAACTTAGAACCTTGAACAAGAACATTCATGTGTTCAACACACTTTAGGTGCACACCCATGACACATTAGTCCCTGTTCTAGGTACTGGGCATTTGTAACAAAGTCCCTACCCTCACCGCTTAGATTCTACTAGAGAGACCAGACAGTAAAAGCAACCACAGGATGTGGCATCAGGTGAGAGGGTACTGTTTCCCCCTCACAGAGCAGAGGGTAGCAGGTGGTGCTATTTAGGATGCGGTGGACAGGAGGGGTCTTTGGCTGCTGACATCTGAACAGAGACCCTAATGCAGTGAGGTAGGGAGCCTGTGGTTATCTACGGTAGGAGTGGTCTGGGGGGAGGGCAGGTGAATGCGCCTGGGCCAAGAGGTGGACGTGCACTTGGCCTCTCCACTGTGTCTGGACTGGAGGAAGGAGGAGGAGGGATGGGGGCCATCACACCACTGTGGGCTGGACGTGGGTGCTTACATCGAGGCCGCTGGGAGTCCACTGGAGAGATTTGATTTGAAGCACGATGTGATTTTTTTTTAAATTGTGATAAAATTCACCTAACATAAACTTAACCATTTTAAAGTATACAATTTACCAACAATTTAGTACATTTGCAGTATTATGTGACCACCACCTTTGTCTAGTTTTAAAACATTCCCATTGCCCCCTAAAGGAGACTTTGTACCCATTAAACAGTCAGGGGCCATCCCCTTCCCCCTCCCCCTCCCTCTCCCCCACCCCCCATCCTCCCCATCCCCCCTATCCCTCCCATCCCCCCCCATCCCCTAGTGCCTGGCAATCACCAGCCTGTTCTTGATCTCTGTGGGTTATCTATTGTGTTGTGATTTTAGCAGATTCACTCTGCTAAATCTCACTTCACATGTGGGCACTCCAAATCCTTAGTCAGAACCTGAGGACATGAACCAACTTCAAGATCCCCCAGTTCAGTGACTTTGTGCCAGAGGCTAAACCTTTGTGCAAATGTTCTGGCACCTTGGGGAACTGGGTGTCCTGGTGTCGCTGACCTGGAATTCTCCATGAGGCTCTGAAAGCCAAGAGTAGGCTGTAATGAGGGCTAGCGTGACTAAATTGGAAAGTGGACCTAAGTTCTTAGGCAAATTGAATATCCATGAAAGTTAGTTGACTTGAAAGAGTCACTGCAGGAAACCTGCCTCATTGGCCTCATCCAGATTTTGAGGAACTGCTTAGAGGAGAGGTTCTCTACTGTGGGGTGTATGTGCTTGTGTTTCTGTGAGTTGTGAGGTATGTAGCAGAGACATGTTTTTTTAAAGATTGTATTTATTTTTAGAGAGAGGGGGAGAGAGGGAGAAAGAGAGGGAGAGAAACATCAATGTGTGGTTACCTCTAGCGCACCCCCAAATGGGCACCTGGCCCACAACCCAGGCACATGTCCTGACTGGGAATCGAACTGGCAACCCTTTGGCCGGCCAGGACTCAATCCACTGAGCCACACCAGCCAGGGCTGCAGAGACATGTTCTTAATAATTCTGAAGTTTGCAAGAGAATTTATTTTTTCAGTCAATCAGCACAAACTCAAGCTTATCCCTGAAACAACACACTCTGTCTTTTGCATTTCATTCTGGTATGTTCTTTCCTGATTTTCCATGCTACAACTTAATACCCTTTGTTTTTATTTTAAGCAAAAGTAATAATGTGCATGTGGTTAAAAATAAAATCAAATCGTACTGAAGGGCCCAGAATACGAAGTGGCACATTCCTGACTTCTCCCTTCCCGGCACCTTTTATTTTTCGTTCTCCTGGCTGTTAGTTCCAAAGTTTTAAATGCTAAGATGTTTCCAGACTTATTAACTTTAACACTGTCTGTTGGTTCCCTGTTACGGAAATTGAGGGATCGTTTACACGATATCCTGCCTGCCTTCCTTACTTTTCTCCTCAAACGTGAGAGGTCACTTCTTGTTTCACTTCCGTGAGCCAGGCCTTCCCTGACACCTGGGGGGAGGGACAGCAACTGCAAACTGACACTCAGTGATTGCTTTTGAAGGACTTCATTCAAACAAGGGTTAAAATTCACTGCCTCGTGGAACTTACGGTCTTCAAAGACTTTTTTTTTAAACTGTGTGTTTTCTTTCTATGAACCTTGGGAGGAATTTCTCCTAGTGTTAGGGCAGGAGTGGTTGTGTTTCCCCTGAGCCAGGTGGCTTGTTTTATCTTCAGGACACCGAGGAGCATGTAGCCAAACATGCTTCCCTCTCTGTACTGGCTGCAAAGCTTGGGCCAAGTGTGCAGCCCACTTCTTGCACTGGGAGGTCGGATAGAAGAGGCCCCTGGCCTCACCCAGCACTCATCTCCTTTTTTCTGCTTTGATTTCCTCTTCGTTTCACGTCGCACTCTGGGCGTCTGGATCAGGGAAGAGGCAGCGCAGCGCGGGGACTGTCACTAATTCTTTCCTCCACTCCTGGCTGTCACTGGGATGCTGCACTTTGCATGGCAGCCTCTCCCTGCTCTGAAATGGGACCTGCTGAATTGGATGTTCCCTCTCTGGGTTTTGTGCCCACACTGCACTTTCCCCCCCGGAGCAGCCACTCCAGAAATAGGACAGCATGGCAACTTGCCCTGTGTAATTAAGGGTGATTTATTTCTGTTAGAGACACCAGGCCTTGTGAGCGTTTACCTTGAATCCCTTCTGAGTGCCGGGCTGAGCCTGTAAAAAAGATGTTCAACAATTAGTGCTGTTACAGAGCAGAACAAGGGGGGGCCTGGGACGGTGATGCTCTTACTGAAAGAGATTCGGGTCCGTCTTGTCCGCCGCCTTAAAGGAAAGATATCTCTCAATGCCAGAGATTTGTGAAAAGGAAAGGAAAATGTTTATTTTGTGCTATACAAACTTAAGGCAGTGACCTAATGTCTTTATCAAAATCTTTAAGTCCCTTAAAACACCCACTAATGCACACAGTCCTTCCTTCCCCCTTGCCCAGTATGGGGTACCGTATCTCAGGAAAGGAAATAGAAGTCCAGTCTCAGGCAATGTCTGGTTATTCCCAGTAATCCGTGCTTGGCTGGTAGGCCTCTCTCGGTTCTCAGCACCATCAGCTGTGTCGCCGGAATCTCTGCTAAAACCGGGTGATGGTTCCCCCTACTACTACTGTGGGGGAACCCACTCTGGCAAAGGTGCATGGTCCTCTCTCCACTGCTCTAGCCATGTGGTTCTTTCTCTACCAGTCCAGCCATGTGGTCCTCTCTCCTCCAGGACCACGGGAGTCCCCACTCAGCCAAATCCGCGTGGTTCTCCCCTCTATGGCTGCCGTGCCTGGGTTTAAATCCACGCGCCAATCTTCCTCTGCAGCCCTATTTCCGACTCCTCCTACACTTGGCCACACTTGCCCTCAATCTGCTGTCCTTTCTAGCTTTTCTGGTCACCATCATGGGTCTGGAAAAGTGTCACCCCATGTCCTGGAACCAATCTCCTCCGAGCTCCCACCCAAGCGCTGTAACTCAGGGGACCTGCCCCCCAGTCACATCTCGGGGAGGTGTCCCTTTCCATCCCCCTAGCCCAGAGCATGGCCATAGCTATTTAGCACATTCAAGCAACCGGCCCAAGGCTATAGGTATGTTAAATGACCATGCCATGGATTAGCTGCAAAGCTGCCCTGCATGTTCTTGCTCTGTATGCCCCTTCCCCCAACTCACACCTGTAGGGGGGGAAGAGGTAAAAAAACATCTGAGAATCTCTGGACACCTTGAGTTCTGGGCCCCATTTCAAATGTCCATTTGGGGTCCCCCCCTCTTGGCTGCACCCTGTAACAGTGCCACATGGAGCCACTCTCCCGCCTGGGCCTGCACAGGCTTAATGAGAATCAGCCAGTGGCCAAGGAACTTGTTGTTGGGACACTTGGTCCCCTTTAGCTGAACCTCTCATCGCCTCAGCTTAGGGGCTCAAAAATATCGGAATGGTGGTGCCGAGAAGGATGGTTGCCAGCAGCCACACTGCCCAGGGTCTTGTACTTACCCCTCCTTCCTGCCTTCAGACCACGGCCATTCTTCCTGGGACCCCTGACAGAGCCGCAGTTTTGCTGGCTCACTAATTCTTCTATTTTTTTTTTTTTTTAAGCAGCACAGCCTTTTTCCCTCTTATGAACTGGCATTGACCTATGGCAGTTCCACCTCCATAGCTGGGTGAAGCAGGTCTGCTCTGGGTGAAGCTCCAGCAGCCCTCCTGCCCAGGGGACCCTCCTGGCACCAGATCCTCAGGGTCCTCTTCCCCTCCCTCCTTCTGAATATGCTCCCTAATGTGCTGATGCCTTTCGTCATTTTCAATTACTTTATAGAAGATTCCTAGGGACCCATGGATTTCAGAAGTGAGAAGGGCATACAGATTCACTGCCTCCATTTCTCTGCAGCACAGAGCCCTGTGGGGCATTTCAGAGCTTAGTGGTGGCCGACTGGCTGCCTTCTGAGACCATGAGGCTTGCTGAGTTGGTCCTCTTTGTAATGACAAAGGCTTCCAAACCATTTGAGGAAATTGTTCAGAAAGCCCTCTTCATTCTTGTGTTGATTGGACACAATTCAGTGAATGTTTACTGAAATTCTGCCCTGGGCGAAGCATGTCTGCAGGGTGCTGTCAACCTTGTAGACACTGGTGTAGATGCTTGGCCACTGCATCCCACGAGCTGACATGCTCCTTGCTGAGCTGGGGCAAGCACGTGCCATGCTCCCTCAGAAGCCTTTGATGACAAGCGCTGTTGAGGTGGTGTCGATGAGCACCCCTCAGACGTCCTGGTCCAGCTCTTCAGTAATCACATCCTCGGGGAGAGGGCTGCCTGCTTAGCAGAATCGGGGCAGCTGCACCTATGTGCTGCAGAGTCTGTGTGTACAGACCTCCTGGGAGGCCAGGCTGAGCTCACTCTGAAATCTGGGCAGGTGGGGTATCTCCCTAATCCTGACTCTCCTTCTCCGATCATTTGCCCTTTGGATTTTCCCCATGTGCACACAAACCTCTTGACTGACTCTCAAGCAACTAAGCAAGAACCACAGGATTTCCCTTTGGTCAGAGGGGTAAAAAACTCCTTTCATGTAACCACTGGGTTTTAGGGACCCTTAGCAGTGTTTGCTGGTGCCCTGTCAAGCTCCTTTGTTAAACTGAGAAAATCATTTAGTAGCTTGGGAGCCACTCAGGGCTTTCCAGGTTGGTCTGTGGGGGGCAGGGTGTGGTCCTTGTAGCTCCTAGGTCTCATCTTCTCTCAGGGCCACTGGCGTTGGATCTCCAAGGCATCTGTGCCACAGTCCTGCTCCCCTCTCCTCTCGTATGGGTCTTGGAGTAGCTGTGGTGCACTCTTAAGAGCTGGTGGCAAAGGATACATGGCCCCAGCTCCCAGAGCCTCAGAGGGACACAATAGATGCTATTTATTCTCCCAGGGACTGTCAGTGGGAGAATGCACTCATTCTAGGCTGATTAGCTAATGACTTTGGATTGGGTTAGTGCAATGCCAAAAACGTGAGTCATTCAGTTACAGGTATGGACAGCAGTGAGCATGCTCTGTTGCCATGGAAATGTGAACATGTATAGGTCTCAAAGCACAAAAGAATTCACTTCCACTGCTCTGGTATGTGGCCGCTTCGTGCACTATTCCCCAGGCACCGGCCCCTCTGCTCTCCCTAATGTTCCTCATCCACCTCTGCCACCCCACCTAGCATCGCTCTCTCCCAGGTGGGTGTCCGAGTCCAGCGTGCACCGTGGAACCCCTGGCCACTTTGTCGGGGTAGCCAGCATCCTGCCATGCCTCGGATAACTCACTTAAGTTTCAGTGACCTTAATTATGAAGTAGGAGAAGCAGAAGACCCACTACTTTCTTGAGGTGAGGCAGTAAGGTAAATGATGAGGGCTAAGGTTTAAAGTGGGACAGGTTTGGCTCAAGTTCCTTCTCTGTCACCTCTGAGCTCTGTAACCTTGAAAAAATACTTTTCTCCCTCTTCAGTGTCCTCAAAGATAAACTGGGATAATCCCTACTTTATTAGACTATGGGAACGACTGAATTTAAGCACATCAAAGTACTTGGCATATCCCCTAATAAGAGATCATTCTCATTCATTTGGTCCCCCCTCAGCCATTGAGGTATTGGCTTTGAGGACCCTGAGCAGTTTGCCAGGTGGCTGATGCTCCCAGGGACAGCTGTCTAGAAATCAGAGCTCTGGGCTATGGGCCCGGTCCACCTTGCGCCGGCTGGGTGATGTGTCACACAGGGTTCTGTGGTTGCAAACAGCCAAAACTGAATCCAGGTGATGTAATCAAAGTAGAACTTACTGCAAAGACACTGGAAGGTCACAGACTGGGCAGAAGGCTGAGAAAACCTGAAAACAGATGGAAACGGAGGTGCTGAGCTGAGGGAGCCCAGGAGGTAGGGACACCAGGCACAGTCTTAGAGCATAAACGGTGTGGTCAGGTTTGCTTGGTTGTAATGGATTAACTCCGCCTGTCTAAGCATCTGGAGGCAAGCATGAGTCACACACCTTCGCCCTGTGACAGACAAAGGAGCCACCTGGGGCCCCTTGGGGTTTGTAGTAGGAGGGCTGGCACCTGGATGACTGGCCTCCCGGAGGAGGTGCCCAGTGAGGGAGAGAGAATTCCCTAAAAAAGTAGTGGCACTGTGGTGGTGGCTCGAGGACACTGGGCAGCCGAAGCAACAAATGTCTCCTACAGTGCTTTTGAACAGACCTCACGGTGGGCTTCTTTTCTGGAAAGGAAGCTTGAGCCAGGTGTTCGAAAAGAGTCCCCTGGTTTCTAATAGGGCTACTCTAATAAGGAAACAGACACCTCTTCCACTGGGAAGAAATACAAATTAGCATTATTAGCCTTCTGAGTTGTTCATTCTCCCCCTGAAGCCTCTCATTCCCCCATAGACCTAATTAGTAACCAATATTTTATAAAACCCAGTTAATTTTCAATAAAATTTGCTTATAGAAAATTAGAGGTTATAGCAACTGTATCTCCCATCCATAGTTTTAAAATCAATTTTACTGAACTATAATTTATCATAGAATGAAATTCAGCCATTTTATGTGTACAGGTCAATGACTTGACAAACACATACACCCCTGTAACCAACACTCTGATCAAAGTTTAGGACATCTTTCCAGAGACGTCTCTCTTGCCCATTAGCATGCAGTCTCTCTTCCCCCACTCATCTCCTCAGGTCACCTCTGATTTCTGTCCCGTGGACTAGTTTTGCCTATTGTAGGATTTCATGGAAATGGATCAAACAGTATGTACTCTTGGTTCCTGTTGCACAAGATAATACCTGAGACTCGTGCATATTGTTGTATTAATGGTCCGTTCCTTTGTATTGCTAAGGAGAATCCCATTAGTTGAACCTACTGCGATTCGCTTTTCCATTTGTCAGTTGATGGACACGTGGGGCGTTTCCAGTGTTGCGCTATGAGGAGTGATTCTGCGGAATGTTAGCATGCCAGTGTTGCAGGCGTGTGTGCGTGTCTGCTGCATGAGTACTTAGGAGTGAAACTGCTGGGTCATAGGGTGAGCGTAGGTTTAACTTTATCAGAAATGGCAAAACTGTGTTCTGAAGTGGCCCCTCCACTTCACCCACCACTCACAGCAGTGTGCATGAGCTTCCAGTTTTTCACCTTTTTACCTCTGTATTGTTGGAGCCATTCTTGTGAGTGTGAAGTAGATTTTCACTGTGTTTTTAACTTGCATTTTCCTGAGGCTTAATGATGTTGAGCATTTTTCGTTGGCTTATCCCCCTCTCTGGATTTGACAAGTATTAACATTTGTCAAATGTCAATCACAAGCAACACATTAGTTGGCATTAAAAATCCTTGTGTGTTCCTTTAATTCTGTTCCCTTTCTCCTTCTCTCCCTGGAGGTAACCACTGTTTTGTGGTTGGTGTGTCTTTTCCACAAGCATGTATTAGCATGTATGAATCTAAAAGAATGTCCACTAATGTTTTTAAACTGACATGAAACAGGTACTTGTCTTTTTGTGATTCACTTTTTTTCATACCTTATGTTTCTGAGGTTTATCTATGTTGATACAGATGGAAATGGTTTTACCTGCTGTCTAGTTTTCTACCGTGTGCATATTTCACAGTTAATCTTTGTTGGGGACGTTTTAGGTTATTAGAAGCAATCCACAAGGCTCACCCTTGCACAGTGTCTCGGAGTGCATTTGTGCATGTTCCTCTGGGGCTGAGCACGCAGAGGGGGATTTTATGGGTCGGAGTATGGACCTCTGCATTTTGCTAAATGGTGCCACAATGTTTCTCAAAGAGGATTTGTAAATATATATATATATATATATATATATATACACACTGCCACCCACAGTGTTGGAATTTCCATCCCCCTTGCCAACACGTCAGATTTACTTCTGCCATCTGAGGGTGTGAGATGTCACACCTTGGATTTGACTCCCTCTGCACGTCCTTCGTTGCTGGTTGAGGTTGTGCAGATTTCCACGTGTGTGTTTGTGTTCGGGTCTCCTCTCTGCTGTGTTTCCTGCTCATACTCTGCTCACTTTTCTACTGGGTTGTGTTTCAATCATTGCTTCATCCTCTCTCTGTCTTTCTCTCTCTCTTATTTTTTTTACTGTGTCTCTAGTCAAATTTATTGATCTATTACTTTATGGGCTGTATTTTTTTATGTTTCATTTAAGAAAAGTGTTCTTATACCGAGGTAATAAATGGTCTAAACTATTTTCTAAAAGTTTTAAAGTTTTGTGTTTGACATTCAGATCTTCGTTCTACCTATAATTTCTTTTCTATTGTTCGCTTTAAGTTAGGGACCCAGTGCTGCTTTTTTCTGAGGTGCCCGTTATCCATTACTGTTTATTATTTCGTAAGTCTGTCCTCTGTACTGATTCGATGGTCACCTTCATCACACGTGTCGTTTCTTTCTTGGCTCTTCTGTTTCACTGGTCTATTTGTCATTTCCGCTTACTCTTTTAATTATTTTAACTTTACTAAAAAGTCTTATTGTCTTATGCAAAAAAGTCCTCATTCTTCCTCAAATTTCTCTTGGAGATATATATATATATATATAATAAATATATAACAAATATATTATATATATAATATTTATTTGTTTATTTATTGTTATCCTCACTTGAGGACTTTTTTTTTTTTTTTCATTCTTTTTAAGAGAGGAAGGAAGGGAGAGAGGGAGAGACACCAATGTGAGAGGAAAGCGTTGATCAGTTGCCTCCCATATGTGCTCAGACCAAGGACCAAACCTGCAACCTAGGCATGTGCCCTGACTGGGAATCGAACCCATGTATGTAGGACAACACTACAACCAACTGAGCCACGGCAGCTAGGGCACATCTTGGATATTCTTGAGAGCTGCTATTTTGTGTGAATTCTAGATTAGCTCTCTGAGGTCTATGAACAACTGTGTCAGGATGTTGTTGAAATGGCACTGCATCTTGAGATTAGTTTGGTGTGAAAGGCTCCTTGGCACAAGCAAGCCTTTCGTGTAGAATAAATTGTATCCACCTGTTTACTTAGGTTTTCTTTAATGTATCTCAGTACAGTTCCATCCTCTTCTTTATACTAAAGTCCTGAACGCCTCACTTACATTCACTCACAGCTAACATAGTTTTGTTGCCCTTGTGAATGACACCTTCAACTTTTTTCTTTTCAAATTTAATATTTATTTTTATCAAAGTGACAGAATTTTAAAAAGTAGTACATTTCCCTACCTCACTCCATCCCCAAGCCCTTCTTCTTAGAGGCTACCACTTTAAAAAAAAAGTATTGATTGATTTGAGAGAGAGGAAGAGTTGTTGTTCTATTTACTTACACACTCATTGGTTGCTTCTTATATGTGCCCTGACCGGGGATCAAACCTGCAACCTTGCTGCAGCAGGACAATGCTCAAACCAGCTGAGCCACCCAGCCAGGGCAAGTCTACCATTTTTAACTCTAGGGCTTTATCTCTATTTTTCTAAATAATATATGTATAGTGTTATTTCTTACCCCACATCCCAGTATCACACATTGTCTGTTGAACTTCTTATTGTAGAAAATTAGGAAGTTAAACCTGACTCTCCTGCCATTATTCTGTGTCCTCACCCATGCGCGTATCCCTCTGCTTGCCTCAAAATAGTGACACCGTGAGGGTCTGCTCTGCTGGAGTCTGGTGTTCGCATTGCATGTCTGTGTAGATTAATTATAGCCAAGCTTCTTATTGGTTTCTGCTTCTTTGATGGAACAATTTTTATTCCCCCTAGTAATTAAAGAAATTGAAATAATAAAAACAAAAACAATTGTATATATTTTTTTAATTTCCTGGTGTTCTCTATCTCTTGTACCCGTTCTTCCCCAGACTCTTGAGCAGACCTGTAAAACTCCCCCGAACGCTGTCAACGCATGAAGCCCTCTATCGAGGCTGCCGTTTTCACCGGATGGAAGAGCCTGTTTGCTCTGGTTTCGTCTGTCTCTTTTCAGGTCAATGGTCAGCTGTATTTGGGATCTTCCCTCACCATCATCGCATTGCTTTCCTTTGCTTCTCTTCTGCTTTTGACCACTTCTTGGATCTCACGTTTTTCTTCTTTCTTGTTTTTTTCCCTTGTTTTGTTGGAACGCACATTTCTTTGTTTTCTAACCTCACCCAAGGACATTTTCTCATTGCTTCTAGAGAGAAAGGGAGGGAGAGAGAGAAGATTGACTGGTTGTCTCCGTTCATGCCCCACTGGGGGATCGAATGGACAGGACTACGCTCCAACTAGCCAAGCCCTACCAGCCTGGGCAGGAAATGGGTCCTATCTTAAGAATGTAATCATTTGCCTACTTGCCCTGTTTTCTGAAAGACTTCTTGCCCTGTCCTCTGATGTCCCTAAGTCCAGGAGCTCTGAACTTGTTTCCCACTGAGTGTTGGTCTGCCACTGTCTGCTGTGGGGTAGTGGGAGTCACTTGGTGGTCAACAGTAGGGAGTGTCTAAGAAGCAATCACTGCTTCCGTTTAAATGTCCACCTTGTACATACCTGTGCCTGAGAGTCTTCCCGGGTCTCTCTGAAGTTCTGCTTTATAAATGGCTCCTTTCTTGTTCATAGCTCGCTCGGGTATCATAAAGATTTCCATTTTCTCCTCTATGCTAAGTCACTATCATTTATCCATTTGTTTTCAGATGTCTAAAATTTTGTGGATACGTCTCATTTATTGTCAATTCTTATTTCATTTTTTTTCTCAGCTGCGGCTCTGTACCTATTTTTTCTCCAGTCATTTCTAGTAGAATTTAAGGAAAGCATGTTGATAATGACCTATTTTTTAATCATTCATTTTAAACTAAAGTATTATATTTTATGATTGTTGCTTATATTTAGGAATGAATACTGCTCATTTTTTAAAACAGATCTTGAACTGTCTTATTAATTCTGAATGTTTGTAGAATTTCTTTGGTGTTTTAGGTAAGCGGTTATATTATATGAAGGTGTCTTCAGTTTCTTTCTTTGTAATCCTTATATTTTTTATTTCTTTTTATTGCCTTACTGCATTGTGGGATCTTCAATACAGTGTTGAAAAGAAGCAGTGGTGGCGAATAATAGTCTTGTCTTATTCCTCACTTTAAAGGAAAATCTTCTGGTGCTTTCCCTTCAGTACGATGTTTATTCTAGTTTTTGAGAGTTACCATTTATTGGACTGAGAAAATTTTGTTCTAGTCCTGGTTTGTGAATTTTATTCACAAAGGGGTGCTGAGTTTTGTCAGGTTCTTTTTTTTTGCATCTAGATTATCCTGTTTTTTAAAAATAATCTTTTAGTGTGCTAAGGTTAACTTATGAGCTTTCAGATAGTCTAATATCCCTCCATTCCCAGGATTTGCTAATGTGTATTTAGGATTTCTACACCTGTGCCCTGTGAGGTTAGGAGGTAGGTTTTAGGCTTTAAAATTTCCCTTATATTATTTTTTTTTCTTTTTGAAGGTCAACAGCAAGGTATCATAAAAGGAAAATAAATGTTTTTCTCTCTATTTCTGGAAGAGATTGTGTAAGAGTTGTCCTTTCCTTCAAAGTTTACTTGTGAGTAAAACCCCATAGACCATTACAGTTTTTTAAGGTGGATTTTAGACTGCTGGATCAATTCCTTTCAAGGTTACAGATCTATTCAGGTTTTCTGTTTCTTCTTGAGTCAATTTGGAACTTTTTATTTTCCTGGAAAATGATCAGTGACAGGAGATAGCCCTTAACCAGGTGGTTTCACGACTCATGGGAAAACAGCACCTTCAGCTGACTCATGCTACCAACACCTGGAAGGTGGGAGGGATGGAAGTTAGAGCTTTCCAGGGTTTTGTATTATTCAGAGGGAGAAAAGAGCTATTGATTGGCTTTATGCTTGAAGTCAAGGGTACACATTAAAAACGTCAGTGTGACCACCTAAGTAGTAGAAATAGATTCTAGAAATGCCAAGTTTGTGGGGGCTGGGAGGGAGAATACAGAAAATGCAGTCAGTCCATTAGAAAGCAAGACAGGAGGCAGCAGAAAAAGCAAAGAGGAAAAGCCTGGTAAAGAGAAAGCATGTCATAAGGATGCCCTTTTAGGCAGCACCTCCTCCTCTGCAGAAACATTCCTGCATGTGTTGCCCCTGTCAACAGTTTCCTCCCTGAGCACCTCACACACCTGCCACTCTGTACTGTGACTGCCAGTCTGCCATCTTTCTCTTACAGGAGGCAAATTCTTCCTGGGACCAGCCTGGGTCATTTTTCTGCTCATTCTCAGTGCCTGACATAAAATAGCTGCCCACAAAATCTTTGAATTAGCATGGCAAACAAATATGAGAATAGATGGGCAAATACATCCTGAAATGCTACTCAATCAGATTCAGGGGCAATGGGGAGACATTTTAATCTGATCACCATCGTTGATCTGTGCTTTAGGGAACTGAGGAAGCACCAGCAGCCTTGGACTCCACTGGGGATCCAAGTCTTTGGGACTGCCTAAACTGAAAAAATCTTTGGGAGCTGCCTAAACCGAAACCGCCTATAAATTCATCAACTGCCTGTGTAGCTGTTATGAGCTTGATGAGCACACGGTAGCACCCTGAGATTTACCTTGTGCAGGCAAAATAGCCTTGATGCTGCAAGGGAGTGTTTCTGAAACGTTAACACTGCACAGTTCACCTGAGGTGCCTGTTTGTGTGGGGATTCTGATGCAAGAGGTCTGGGGAGGGCCCTAGAGGCTGCATCCCACCAAGCTCAGTGCTGCTGGCTCATGGACCCTGCTCTATGTGGCAAGACTATTGGCAAGTGTAGGCTGTCACCTACACTGAGGCTTTCCCCAGTGCTCGGGGACAACAAACTGGCCCTGTACTTGAAGGATAGGCTCAAATGGGATCTGTTCTGACTTCCAGGATTATTACAATTGAACTTGAAAGATCCAAGCCTATGCTGGCCAGGGAGGGGTACCTGTTGGTCTTAAACTGAATGACATGAACAGGCCTGTCCCAGCTTTGTACGGGGCCCCTGGGGTAAGATGAGTTCTGTGAACTACCAGCACAGTGATCACACTCTTCCTCATTTTCCTGTTGCTCAGGCTGAGCCACACAGCCTGTTTGGACATGTTGCACACTGGAAAACCCTTGTTTTTGTGATTCACATATCACTTATCACTGTGCTCTGGCCCCACCACACTTTATCTGTGCAAAATCCCATTTCCTCACCTCATTCCTGCAAGCCTCTGCTGTGTTGTCACTCTGGTGCCGGGTGGGGAGGTCATCTCCTTCACTCCCCATAGCACTACCTGCCCTGGGTGGAGACAGGGGCAGCCTCCCTCTGCAAACTCAGAATTAAGACACAGGCTGGAGAGTAATGGCATCTGGACACCCACCTACTTCTTAATATCAGCTCCCATTTTTATAGAAATGGCACAGATCCAGTGGGCAATGACCCAAAGTGCCAACCAGCCACAAATGCACCAGTCCTGGGGCCGGGCAGACTCCGACACTGGCCTGGCCCCAAGCCCTTTCCCCAGCTTCTTCATCCCATCCCAGAAACGGTGCTTGGCAAGCAGGCTGTTCTATTCTTTTCCTTATGATCATATTGACGCCCACGGAGGGGAGCCTTGTGGGCAGAAGGATCATTCTATCAGTAAGTGATGGAGCCTGGGGTTTCTCTGGGTGTGGTCTGGCGCCAGGGTTTTACAGAAAGTATATTTTAAGCTAGGAGAACCTCTTACACATCAGGAAAATCTGGAACTTGAATGCCTCTCAGGGCTGTCCTGGCACACTCCTAGCCCTCAGCAAGCTTTGTCCTTTTGCTTTTCTGAGGATGGGCAGAAGCGATGCAGCCCTGGGAGGAGGCCAGGGGCCTCTGGGGCTGTTGTGGGGTGGACTCTGCTGTCAGGGGTCTGCGCGCTGGTTTGAATTCAGTGACCCCAGCTTTCCCTTATTTCTGAACTTTGGCTGAACAAGCCGTTGGACCGGCTAGTGTCTGGGCCAGGCAGGTAGCAGCCCCTGTGAGGCAGGTGGAGGTGCTCTCATCAGCACCCCAGACACACCGGCGCAGCCCTGTTGGCCAATATTCAAATCATCCAGCAAGTATAAAGGGTCACCAGTTTCCAGGTCCCTCTGCAGAGAGCCTGTTTAATGCGTTGGGGAATTCCTGGGCATGAGGGTGAGTTTCAAGTACCCATGTGATTCTCATGGGCATATGAGACTCAGGGTGGAAAACCATGGCATTAGAGAATGATGGGGAAGGTGCCAACATTTCTCCTCATCCTCCTCTGAAGGATCTTCAGTGTGACCTTCTTGATTTTTCAAGAAACAATTCAAATCTTTTCCATGGGAAATTTTCTGGTTTTTATATGTTGGCTACTAAATTGAATATTTTGCAAATGTCTATGGGCCGAGCAATGTAAGGGTTCTGGATTTGTTCCAGTGTCCAGTTTGTCACCCCTGGTCTGCATATGGGGTAGGGCCTCAGCTCTGACGTGAACTCCAGTCGGGCCAGGTTACACCTGTCTGGCCATTCTCTGCACTCTTGGGTTTATAAGTTTGCCTTCACACACCCTGCCTTCCACCCTTTTTCTCTTGTTTTTGGCCCCAGACTGAGAGGCCAGAAAAATATTACTGCCCACCCTGGCCTGTGTGGCTCAGTTGGGTGGAGTGCCATCCAATAACTGAAGGGTTTTGGGTTTGATTCCCAGTCAGGGCACATGCCGAAGCTGCGGGTTTGGTCCCTGGTCGGGGCCCTTATGAGAGGCAACCGATTGATGTTTCTTTCCCTTTCTTTCTCCCTGCCCCTCCTCCCCCTGCTTCCGCTCTCTCTGAGATCAATGAGCACGTCCTCCAGTGAAGATTTAAAAAAAAAGTTTCTGAGCACAGACCCTGGGTGATTCTTATTATCCTATAACAACCTGATGGGGTAGGTACTGTTTTTGGTCCCATTTCTCAGATGTGAAAAGTCACATACTTAGCCAAATGGATGGTGGAGCCAGGACTTGAACTTTGGTCTGTTTGCCTCATAAACCCAACCTCTCAGCCCCTCTATTGCCTTTCTGTGCTTAGAGTTCTTCAGTGCCCTTCTGGCCTGCAGCCCCGGAACACCCCACTGAATGGACTTTGAGGGGGACCCCCTGACTCTGGCTGGGTGTCTTCTCAGAGCCCGGGTTGGGCTGGACCAGAGTATTATGTGATGTTGGGTAGGGATGGGGCAGTGGGGATCCAGAACGTAGTTCCCTGGTTAAGACAAATGACACATTTCTGACTTCCTTATGCTACCTGTTCCCCATATCCACCCCCACTTTCAAGATATGACATGCCTAGGTGGGAGCCTCTGACCCTCTCTCCTGGCCTCCTTTTGATTTTGGAAATGGGCTGGAGGGAGGGATGGCCTCCTTGCTGGTATTTTCTCTCTGAAAGGCGAGGCCAGTAACCTGGCCTGCTGAATGGTGTCTATGGAAGCGGAAACTAGGAATGAAGAGAGAGCAAGGAGCCAGGCTGGTGGCTGCAGAGGCTGGTGAATGAGGGGGAGGAGGGAGCCAAAGCACACCTCAGGACGTGGGCCGGGAGTGGGGTGCGCAGGAAGTGGGGTCCCCTGCTCCCCTGCTGCCTGTCTAGAGCCAGATGGGGCAGGTTCGTGCAGCACGCAGCATGTAGGGTAGCGTTTCCCGGGAGACCGTGTGAAGATGGACTCGGATGGTCTATGGGCAAGGCTGTCAGTACCGTTGACTCACAAAAGAAGAAGGGTTTTCCTCTCACAAGTATCTCTCCGTGCCTTGGCCCCGTTTCCAGGCTGCTGGGTGAGAACGGGCCTCAGCGGGTCGCAGCACCCAGCTGGGATTGAATGCCATTGCTTGATTTTCATTGTGGTTATCTTTTTGTTCCCTGTCTATATCTGGCACATGTTGCTAGTTTTCCATTCAGAGAATACTCTAACAGTTTCTGAGAAATAAAATTTTTAAAAAAGTAAAAAAGTGAATCAACAAAAAAAATTCAGTAAAAAAAAAGTAGTATTATATGCTAAAAGTGATAATATGGGCAGTGACAGGCTCCCAGGAGAAGCTGGGTGTAGGGGTTAAGGTCAAACCCATTAACAGCAGAATCTTGGGCAAGTTGTTTCACACCTGTATGTTACATGAACATCAATGTTAATATTCATTTTATAGTAACCTAATGCATGTCACGTGCTGAGGCCAAAGCCTGACACGGAGTAATAGTAAGTGGTGGTGGTCATATGAAGTGTTCGTCATTCTGAAACGTTGCAGTAGGAGGCAGGGATTCCTTGGGAAAAAGTGCTAACGACAAGCACAAGCCGACCACTGATGGGCATGTTTTGTGAGGAAGTGAGCTCTGTCAGCACAGATGTTCTAGAGGCTTCTCCTCTATCTAGGATTTGGTGGCAGGACCTGCTGCTGACAGGGCCGGCCAGCAGAGGAGGTCCCTTCCGGGGACACACCGCAGCCAGTGAGCAGAATCAGTGAGCACAGCAGGCCAAAGGGTGCTCCCCCACAAAGCCTTGTTTGCTGCCTTGGCCAGTGGCTGGCGTCTGGGAACTGGAATTTAGGGAGGAATGAGTTCCTTCCCATCAGCCCCTAAATTATAAGGTTAAACTGCTCCTACAAATAATTGGGTTTAGAGTGAACATGTGCTTTCCTTCTGGACACTGCAATTTGGGGACATGATGGGCCAAGGGTGCCTACAGGACCGGCCTCAAAGAAGCCCCTGGATGCTGTGTCTCTGAGCTCCCCTAGCAGACAGCGCTCACTAACACCTGGTTTCTTCGGGACCTTGCCAGCCCTGGTGCCTTTCCCTTTGTTGATTTTGCTTTATCTCCTTTTGCCATAATAAATGATGGCCCTAAACAAGAGTACATTCTGAGCTGTGAATCGTCAAACCCAGAGATGGCCTGGTCACCCTGACACAGCCAGTCTTTGCCTTTGACTTGGAGGAGACCCAGGGCACCCTTGACCCTTAGATCAGAAGGTCTCCTGGCATCAGACTGAAGGGTGCAAGGGGCAGATGCTGCTTCTTGGAAGAGCTAGCCTATCAGGAGCAGATGGTGAGTGGCCCTCTTAGGGGAGCTGGTGTGATCTCACTGCACTTTTCATGAGGCAGCTTGGGAGGTTAGGGAGACTCAGCTGGGTGTGTTTGTTTGCAGCTCCTGCTAGATCTCTGAAGGACAGATCCCAGCCCAGTTCTCACAGAAG
The DNA here is from genome assembly GCA_004024845.1 of Tonatia bakeri. Classification (NCBI taxonomy): domain Eukaryota; kingdom Metazoa; phylum Chordata; class Mammalia; order Chiroptera; family Phyllostomidae; genus Tonatia; species Tonatia bakeri. The sequence goes on from PVIA01004161.1 coordinate 62,977, forward strand.
TGATCAAGGTAAAGACCTGAGACACCACACCCGTGCTCTTTACAAAGTGTGATGTGAGCACACGTTAGGGTCAATGTCAAGATTAAGGAATGTTGGTATCAATTTCCCTCCAAGGCATCCAATTCCATTATGGAAGGAATCAGAATCCTGTCTACTAATTTGGTTCTCTCTTCAGACTTCAAGTGATGATTTTTTACCCCTGACCACAGCCACCTGGAGCCAGGGTTAGGGCAGGGAATGCAGCGTCCATCTGGGTCTCGAAGAACCATTGTGGTTGGAGGGCTACACAGGCGGATATCCCTGGCTTCAGACTAGTGGGGTGGTGGCCTGGCTTTTCTATGTGTTTCCAGGGAGGTATTTGGCCAGTGGTCCCGCTGGCCTTTTTGTCCGATGCCCTCAGCCAGTGGAGGTGGTGGGAGGCAGGACGGAGGTCAGCTCAGAGAGGTGGGGCACTTACCAGCATGGAGGACAGAAGGGAGTCAGGATGAAACAGGTGGCTGAGGAGACTTGGCTGAGTCGGCTGGAGACTTGGAACCACCCAAACTTCATCCCATTTTATAAAGGATGCTCAGCTGTGGGACAGGAGAGGGAGCTGCCACTCACCAACAGTGTAAGCAAGGGCAGGCCAATTTTAAGTACTTTCTGTATACTAACTCATTTAATCCTTGTAAGAGGCAGTATAATTATCTTGATTTTCATGGGATTCTCTGACATGTCCAGAGAGTTCAGGGGACTTGTGCTGGCGAGCTCCATGTGAACACAGGCAGTCTGGCTCCCTCATCCTGGCCCTTCACCACTGCACTGTGAGGCTTGGTGCCCTAGAAATACGGTCCCTTCCTACTCCAACGTTCAGTTGCCCCCAAGGAGCCAGTCAAAGCAGATCATAGCCAGCTTGCAGAATGACATGATGTCACAGGCTCTATGTACTAGATATATGGTCTTTCCTAAAGTAAATGCAATTGCTTAAAAACGAGCCTCTTTGACCAGCTGCGTCATCTGGTGCATTACCTAAGGCATCCTCTCAGTGTGGCGAGTGTTTCGGGAACCTGTGCACTTTGGGAAACCCCCGTGTTCTGCATCGTTACACGAGCCAGGTCTGCAGACCACAGCAGAAGCTCCAGAGTCTGGCTTTAACCATAATGTTTCCCTAGAGGTGCTCTGCCCCTCATTTTGTGTGGGTCCTGACACAGCACTTCCACTTCACAGGTGTAAGCTTGGGGATGTGGTCAGAGCCAAGGGACTTTCTCCCAGCTGCTTGAGTCCCGTGCGGTGGGGTGGGCGTGGGGGCGGTCAGCAGCAGCCACCAGCTCAGACCCAACAGTATTCCCCACCTTGATAACCTTGTAGCATGACCAGCCTCTGTTCTCCCCAGGGTTGGGGTGGGAGTGCAGGGATACCTCCCGTGCCCTCTGTGATGAGCACCTGCATCACCAGGCTCCTGTTCTTTCCAGCTGGTGGCCGGCCCTTCCCCTTCCTTTTCTCAGGTGCCTCTGGCATGGACCCCTGAGAAGTCAGAGCCCCCTTTACAACAGCTATGGGTCAGGATTGGTTGAGTTGTAAGAAAGTCTCAGCTGCACTTGGCTTCCTGTCACACTCTCTTGCTCTCCCACAATTTCCCCACTACCTACTTCCAATACAGAAGGTACCTCTCCACCCTACCCTACCCCACAGATTTCCTGGCCACTGGGAAAATTAGGGTGCATGTGGGGAGTATTCTAATTATTTTCATCTTACTCTGAGGTCAGGTTGCATTTCATACCCAAGTAGCCAGGCCCCGACTCCAGCACCACACGTGCCCCAGAACAGCCGTCCTGCTGAGGCTTCCCCTGCTTAGCTGTGCCTGGCACTTTGTTCTCTTGCATATCTTCTGCACTGCGCCCATTTTGCCAACACTCCTGTCATATCCTTAGTGCCACACAACTTGCCTAGTTGGTCCCATGATTCTGTGGGGACCCAGCCAGGACTTTGCAAGGGACGGGTATTGGGAAAGATTTCCTGAAGTGTTCAGGAGCTGACCTCCAAAAGAGGACGAGGCTGAGGGACTGAAGAAAGAGGCTGACCAGTCCCAAGTTAAACAGAGCTTCGGAAGGGAACTTTCAGACAGGAGCAGAGTCGTGGGTGGCAGCGAGATGGGGAGTCTTTGTGCAGAAGAGGGATGGGGGTTTGACATAGACAGCCCCCAGGGCCACGGGTGGCTTGTGCCAAGTTTCACTTGCTTGTTAAGAGCTATAGATTCTAAGGCAATAAACAACCTAATGGGCCTACTTATTTTTGGAAGAACATTCCTTTTGGGTGATAAGGGACCACCCCTCCATGGGGTGAACTGGCTGTCACTGAGCCACATGCTTCTTAAAATGGTGTGGGTCCCCTGAAGCACCAGAAACCGTTTGCCTAACAATTGGAGGCATGAGCAGTGACGTGTCTCACCCTATTCACATGCAGTCTGACTTGGCCAGACCTGGAGCAGCTGGTAATGTCTCCCAGACATATGTTCACATCCTAAACCCCGGAATCTGGTAACATTATATTCTTCGGAAAAAAGGTCTTTGCAGATATAATTAAATTAAGGATTTTGAGAGGAGGTTTTCCTGGGTTATCCATCTGGGGCCTAAATACAGTCTCAAGGGAGACTATAGAAGGGAGGCGGAGGAGAATCACTACACACAGAAGAGGAGGAGTGTGTATGATGAGGGAGGAACAGGTGGAGTGATGAGGCCACAAGCTAAGGGGAAGGCGGCAGCCACTGGGAGCTGGAAGAGGCCAGGACTGGGTTCTCCCCTGGAGCCTTTGGGGAGCAGGGTCCTGCCAACACCTTGACTTCTGTTTGGTGACAGATCTTGATTTATGGCCTCCAGAACTCTGAGAGAAGATATTCCTATTGTTTTATGCCGTTTGTGATAATTTTTTACAATGGCCACAGGAAACTAATACGGGGTTGGGGGTGTTCAGAAATGCATGTATCTTCGGGAGAAAAGCTTACCCACCAGTGCAGGCTGAACGAAGGGTCTGAATCTCCAGCCTACTCTATGTCCTTTAGGCTTTTTGCCAAGGTGTTATACCCTGGCTTTTAGGAAGGGAACATTGGAGCTCTTCCTAATACGTGTTACAGAAATCCCACTCACGTTGGCTTCTAACAACAAGGGAATTGATAGGCTTGCGTAACTGAAACGTTCCCACAGCATCATCTCCCAGCACAGCCTGATGAAGGGGCTGCACAGCACCAGCACAGTGTGTTGTCTTGCCCTGCCTTTCTCCCTCTCTTCCCCACCAGCCCCTTTTTTCTGCATTGACTCCATTCTCAGGGAGGTTTTTCCTGCAAAGTGTCAGCAGCTTCAGCCTTGCCTCCTATCATACTACTACTTCCTTTCCCCAATAAGTCCAACTAGAGTGCAAGGACTGAGCCTCAGATGACTGACTTGGATCACTTGCTCATCCCTGAACTAGTCATCATGACCATGGGGATGGAATTGCTCATTGGAAGGGTGGAAGAAAAGTACTTCCCTGAAGGAAAATCAGGAAGCAGGGGCACACCTGGCTGTGGGACAGGCACATGTAGCGGATAGTTGCCACAAGCCTCTTCCAACTCCTGGTGATGGCTGGCATCCCTTAGCTTGTGGCCACGTCACTCTGGTCTCTGCCTCCCTGAGCATGCTGCTTCTCTTCTGTGTGTCATAGAATCTTCCTCTGCCTCCCTCTTGTCAGGGCGCTTGGGGCGGCCATCGGGACCCAGCTGGATCACCAGGATGATCTCCTCATCTCAAAATCCTTAATTTAATTACACTTACAAAGTAAGATAATGTTTGCTGCCAGCCTGGTGGTTCCTGAGACTGATAAAACACTGGTCAGGCCACCGTATGACCCATCATGTGCTTGGAAATGCCAAATAATACCATTACCGCCTTTGCTCCACCACAATAATCCCAAGTGTGAAAACCAGACCCGTAGCCCCACACACAATGGGAGAGGAAGAAGCTCACTTGGGAGGTCCCAAAAGAGAGGCTGGGTGAGAGCGCTGAGAAGCTGCAGCTGTAGTAACTGCTGCTGCGGGGCCGTTGTATTGGAAAATCCCACTGAAGCATCTTTGAACTTCAGCTGGCATTTACATGATTAATGTTGGATCTGGTGAAAGCCCTGTTTGGGAAATGGAAAAGGGAAGTGGGATGAGCACTCCTGCTACAATGAGGCTCTCTTAGGCAACGGTCTTTGGAGGGCAGTGACTCAGTAGGGGGACAGCAACAGAGGAACTGCTGTGGCTACAGCACTTCCTCTGCCCCTTGGAAGTGGGAGCCCCAGATCTGGGTGCCCTAAAGGAGCACTGGGCCAGGGAGGGTCACCAGCCAGTGATCTTGCTAGGTGTTGGTCAGGTAGCTGTCACGGTGAGCAGGTTAAAGGAGAGGTGATGCACCAGGAGTCTCAGAGCCAGATGTGCAAGCTCTGCCCTCCTTTGATGTTACTGTTAAGGGTGTGACCTTGGGTGTGTCTCCCTGACAAACCTCAGTTTCACCTGGGATCCAGTGCCAGGGCTGCCACTTACTAGCTATAAATGCACACACACTCCTGGGGCCAGCTACTAATAATTCGAACCTCAGTTTGCTCCCCTGTAGTGGATATAATTACTGAACCTACCCCACAGAGAGGTGGTGGAGGTTGAATGAGTGAATGTCACATACGCATTTACTGCTGTGGTTGTAATTTTCTGAAAATTTAAGGTGATATGCCTCCAACATCAGTGTGAATATTAATGTGCATACATTTTTGGAGCAGGGTCTTACCATTCTCCCTGTGATTTAAGCTCCCTGCAGACAAGGCCCCCTGTCTAGCACAGGGTGTCTAGTGCATAAGAGACGCACAGAGAACATTTGTTGGATCGACCAGTGAACAAACGCAGTGTGCTCTACAGATGACACTTTGACGCTGGTGGATCCAAGCCCCAAAGAATCTCAGATGTCATATCAGGGCTTTGTTAGAGCCATTGCTCCCATGCTTTGGAACAGAGATGTGGTTCTGGAAAAGATGCTGGAGAATGCAACAGAGAAGTTAAACAAGTGCCTCACTGTGCCCAGCAGAGATGCCAAGACAGCAGGGATTCACCTGGGGTATCAGGGACACCTGGATGCACACACACTGGGTGTTGCTCTGCCTCTGCTCATCCCTTTGGTGGAGGAGGGGGAAAGCAGGGACTCCTTTTGTCAGAATGACAAAAAGTGGTATTAGCAGACTGCCTACCTGTCCCTGCAGGGGAGTCCCTATGAAACCACAAAGTCACCCTCTGCTGCCCCCTTCATCCATTCTGGGAAATCCTGCCAGCCAATGGGACCACAGGGTGGGGCTGGGGGGAGCTTTGCTAGGGGACCATCCTTTGTAGGGGGACAGCCCCCTGTTGTCTTTAGGGCTGGGCAGGGTCTCTTGAGTAGTTGTTCCCTCCCGCAGGCAGTCCTAGCTACTGCAGACTTTACCCACAGAGGGCAAGACTCCCTTGGGTACCCCTAGGGACACTGGGGCAAGAGGGCATTTGGGGTGGGGACTGAGATATGCAGGGTCATTGGGAATGTTCATTGGCTAGTGGTGGCTCAGCACCCCTGGGCAAGGGGAGAGAGACTAGGGGCGTGAGCAGCTCTGCTGACTAATTCAGGGATTTCTGAGACCATAAGGCAACCCAACAGCCAAGCTGAATTAGCCTGTTATTTGAAATTATTTACATAAAGAGAGTTATGTGTCCATGCCCCTTCTATAAGCAAGATGCATTTTATGTTTTTAACGTCTGTGTATATTTTCTGTGTGTCAAAGAAGAATCATTTGAGGATGGTTCCAGAACAGTTAGAGAATCTACTTAAAAATATATACCACAATAGTACAAATATTTCTCCTCAATTGTGGGTCAGAGCTTCCCTGTGATCTCCAAAATTCCCACAGTTGACTCGTGTGTGGAAATGAACTGGAGTCATGGTTCCTAGGAACCAACCAAGACACGGTCAGGGTTAGGGTGTACCAGGCTTTCTCAGCTTTGGCACTATTGACATTTTGGGCTGGATGATACTTTTTTGTGGGCATAATCCTGTGCATTGTAGGATGTTAGCAACATCCCTGGACCCAACTTACTGGATGCCAGTGGCCCCCTACGATAGGCACAGTGATGACTCTCTCTCCCCACAAAAGATGCTCACGTTCTGCAACCTGTGAGCGTTTGGCTACATGGCAAGGAGGAATTGAACTTGCATATAGAATTAAGGTTGCAAATCAGCTAACTTTGAGATGGGGAGATTACCCTGGATTATCCAGTGGGCCCAATATAATCACAGAAGTCCCATAAGTGGAAGAAGACAGAAGCAAGAGAACCAGAGAGATGGCAGTGTGAAAAGGACTTGACCCACCACTGCAGTCTTGGAGGGTAGAGGAGGGGCCATAAGCCAAGGAATGCACTTGCCCCTGGAAGCCAGAAAAGACCAGGGAACAGATTCCTCCCTAGAGCCTCCGCAGGGAATGCAGCTCTGCCAACACCTTGATTTTAGCCCAGTGAGATGTATTACTGAACTACAGACCTCTCAGGTAATAAATTTGTAGTGTCATCTTGAGCCACCAAGTCTGTGGTAATTTGGTACAGCAGCAATTGGAAATTGATATACCTGCTCACATCCTTGGTCTCCATCCTGACAACCAGTACATGTCTCTGGACACTCCCTCTGTCACCTGTGCAGCAAACCGCCCCTGGTTCAGAAGCACTGGCTATGTGGAACACCATCTCGTTTGCCTAGAAACAGAGAGAGGAAGGATTTTCCCGGTTTTGTGATGACAGTGAGCCTGGGAGTGGGCACACCCTGTGTGGTTGGCTCGGGGAGGAAGGAGCAGATGATATAAAAGGGGGTGGGGGCCACAGCTGCCACCCCTACACCCTCCCCAAGGCTCCTGGGGCTGTCACACTGTCATTAGTGGCACAGGCTTCCTGTTGGTGCTTGTGTGCATTTGAATGAAACTAGAAAAAGAAGCTGAACTATCTTCAACTGCACCATAAAAGAGAATATAAAAACTCCATAAAACACTGAAATGTCAGCTGAAACAGCATTGCAGGCAGAAACCTCAGCAGGCACTGTTTGTGGGCGTGCTGTGGGGGAGGTGAGGCGGGAGCCCAGCCTGCACTGAGGGCCACAGGCCCAGGCTCAGGGCCAAGCACTCAGCCCCCTGGTTTCTGGACCCAGCCCCGATGCTGTAATTCTGTTTATTTTGCTGAATATGAAATGCATATGGTTCTGATTTCTGCTTTGTGATCCATCATCTCTGTGTGGCTTCGGAGCCAGAAACCATGTGAAACAGCTTTGAAGTTGTTGTTCTGGGGCAAGTAGGAAGTTGGGCTTTTCTGGGGTTTATTGGGACAACCATCAGGCTCCCACTGGATTTAAGGGAAGTGGACTGGCAAGGTCGGTTCTGGTACTGGCCCAGGAGCTGGGCCAGGTCAGAAGCTCCAAGTGGACTTGCACAGCCAGGTCCTCAGCTTCAGTCACAGAGACTTTTCTTCATTCCAGGAGTTGTGGCTGAAAAAAGACAGGTGGTTCTATGTCACCTGCGGCCACAAGGTGGTCAGATGGAGTCATGGCCTTTAGCGCCTCCCTACAGGGCAACAGCTGGCCATGCTTGGGGCAGACAAAGGGCAGATGTGGGAGAGAAGAAGAAGGAAGTCAGTGAATAAATAGGACATGGAGGAGGAAGACATCGTCTATATCCATGAGAAAAGAGCCAGCCAGACCTTTCTGAGATGGGCTGGCCTGACTGGGTAATTGGCATATGGAGGCCAGTGTCCCCAGATTTCAGTGTGCACTGAAATCACTCACCTGGAGGGCTTGTTCAAACCTACAGCAGAGTTTCTGATTCAGAAGGGCTGGGGTGAGGCTCAGGTATTCGAACAAACTCAGATGATGCTGGTGAGGCTGGCCCATAGTTGAGAACCATTGCTCTTGAGCAAGTTGAGCGTCTTTGTAATGAGAAGTGGGACTAATAACTAATAGTTCCCAGGACTTTACAGTTCATCTATAAGGACCCCACTTCTGATTTGAATAATTCTGTGGGAAGATAGGAAGATAGTATCATCTTCTTTGATATTTTTTCTTTTTCAAAGTGAAAGTAGCATTTACTTTATGTTTTTTATATAAAACATAAAGTAAAATTGACTTTTGGGGTTATAAATTTCCATGAATTTCAATAAATGCTATATATTTATGCAACCACCCTGTCAAGCATGATACAAGAGAGCTCCATCACCCCAAGATCCTGTCTCATGTTCTCCCTCTGCATTCACACCCTTCCTACCCAGCTCCTCCTGTATCATCCACCCCTACAGTTTTGTCTTCTTGAGAATGTTGCATAAATGGGATCTTACAGTGTACCCTCTGAGACTGGCTTCTCCACATAATATCTGTGAGGTGGTCGGAGGTTGTTGCATGTATCAATAGTTCGTTCCTTTGTATTGGTAAGCAGTATTCCATTGTATGGAGGTACTAACATTTGCTCATCAATTCCTATCGGTGATCTTTTGAGTTGTTTCCAGTTTGGGATTATTATTTTTAAAAAGCTGTTCTGAACATTCATGTATAAGACTTTGGGTAGACATGTGTTTTCATTTGCCTTGAGTAAATGCGAGCAGTGGGTTTGCTGGGTCATAGGTTAAGCGGATGTGTAACTCAAAAGGAAACTGCAGCGGCTCTCCAGAGCGGCCGCACCATTCTGCACTCCTGCCAGCAGTGGGTTGGAGTTCCAGTTGCTCTGTGGGTCATGTCATGTCTGAGTCCAGCTTGTGTAAATGAGTCTCAGAAAGGCTCAGAGAGCTGTCCAAGGGCCCAGCCTCTTGGCTGGTCCTTGAATCCTGGAATCCTGCGCCTTTGACCTGAAGGCTGTGAATGTTCTGGGTGGTGGCTGTGCTGAAGAAGAGTTAGGAAGCAGAGGCTGCTGTGCGGGATTGGGGGCCCCAACAATAACAGGGGAAGTCTGGCAGGGCTAAGAAGACCCGTGCCCAGGGCTTAGGGAAACAAAAGGAAAGTAGGAAAAGGAGGCCACCAAGTAGAAAAGATGCCCATGCCACAATCACAGAGGTGAAAGGCTCTAGGCTACTTTTCCATCTCCCCTTCCCTCTTATTTTTATGTCCAGGCTCATAGAGATGAAGCAGCCTGCCTGACGTCGCTCAGCTCACTGGTGCCCCTTGACTCTTTGCCTGTGGAGGGCAGTGGCGGGAGCCACCTTTGTTCCCGGCAGCATCCTTATTAACAGCAGCAGGGCCACTGGCTGCTCCCCCTGGGACTTGAGGAGTACAGCTTTTGCAAACTGATGTACCTGGTCAAGCTCATCATACTCCGTCAGTGCCTTGGCCTCAGGTCAGCTGCAGGCAGGAGTCGGCTTTAGGAAGGAATTGTGCAGGGGGCTGTTGCCAGAGCAGAAACCAGAGCAGTGACTTAATGGGGCGGAGGAGGTTTCATGGAAGGGAAGGTCCCTCCTCTGGGGCCATCCCACCCGCCCTGGGGGGACCGGGCGCAGCTGCTCTGGAAGGCTGTGGACATGCTTTCCCCATTGCAGCATACTTCTCTTTCATTTTGAATATCATTTGTTTGGTTGCCACAGCAACATCGTCTCTATTTTAATGCTAACCTGCGTGGCTGCAACTTTCTATATATAAATGCTGCTTTGCACAGTGAATTAGCTGATACCACAGGGAAGCAGCGGATGTGGTGCCGGTGACAGAAAATGACCGGTGTGTCAGATTTGCGAGAGGAGGGACTGCGGGGCTGAGGTGAGTTGGCACAAGCAGCGTGCAGTAGTCTTCAGGGTAGGTGCTCAAAGCTCATTGGAGCAGGTGAGATTGAGGGCCGGCCACTCCTGGGGAAGGGAGGCCTTCCTTGGACAGCCTCCTGCTGGGCAGGGGCTTGGCTCTGCTTTGGGGGTAATTCTGTTTACCCCCAGACCCACCTGTTCATTCCTTCAGTGAGTCTGGGCTGCACGGGGACCAGGGCACCCGAGGCTCTGGGAAGGAGGCCAGAGGTGGTATCTCAGGTGAACTCAGTGCAAAGGGAGGTTTTCTTGCTTCCTTTGACTTATTTCAGTTCCCTGTTCTGGATCTTCACCTCCTCCTCTGGTTTGCGTTTCCTTAATCCCTGAGTGTGGCCAGTTCCTGTTGGGGCCAAATGGCCCCAAATGATATGGGTAATGTTCTTAGGAGAAGCCCGGAAGGGACCCTGGGAGTCGCAAGCCTGGCCCCTTTGGGCTCTAGATAAGGGAGAAGCTCAGAGAGGTGCCATGCTCTGCCGGATGTCACCCAGCAGGTCGGAGAGACGGAGGGACGCACCAGGCCCCCAGGGGTCCTCCGGCTCCCTCGCGTGTGCCCGTGTGCACCTTCTGTTGTGGGTCCGGGCAGCTTGTGGCTGTGCACGGGGGCGACAGGGCGGCAGAAAGCTCTGCGCACTCGTGGTGTTCGTTTCTTGGTCACAAGTTGGGGGCATGGAATGAACACATGATTATATAACAGAATTAGAAGCCATTTAGGTTTCTGGAAAGAGCATGGAAGTCAGAGACTGGAAAATGGGAATTTGTGTGGATTCAGCCACTTCCTGGGTGACACTTGTGTCAGTGTTTCTGAGGCTCCATTTCCCCACCTAAGCCCTGGGTGTGAGGTCTTCCCCTTGCATGCTGGGGGTGGGGGGCAGTCACATCCCAGCCCAGGGAAACCCGTTGAGGACGTGGCTTGGGTCCCAATGGGGGATGTGTCTGAGGGCAAGGCCTGTGGAAACCATCAGGCATCCCCACGTGTGTCCCCAGGACAGGGAGCGGGTGCTACCAGCAACGGAGGAGACCTCCAAAGACTGGCCTTCAGGGTGTGCTGCCAGACACAGCGCAGTGTCACTGTCTTTGGGAGTCTCGTTCCGGCGTTTTCTGCTATCACATCTCTCAACAAGTGTTCGAGGTTCACCGTGTCTGAAGGCCTGGACCGTGTTCTTGAGAAGAGAAGATGTGTTTGATTATAATCTAGTGTCTGGGTCATGTACAGCCTGCAGGGGCCGCGCAGGTCAGGAAGAGTAGAGCGAAGGGTTTCCTTGTAGGAATTTCTGATTCCTATAAAAGGAGGTCAATGGAGGGGATTCTAAAAAAGTAGACTGAGACTGGGTAAAGTGGTGTTTTTTAAACCTTGAGTCACGAACCACATCATGGGTGTGCTCTGCGTTAAACAGCACGAAGGGGAGGTGGGGAGACACTAGAGTGTGTTGCACGTGGGCAGGGGAGTATGGCGATGCGAAAATTTTGCTTTGTGTGTGTATTGGGTCGTGAAGTAAAATATGCTTTTTACTGTGGGTCAGACTTTCAGAGCAAATGTATGAAAACTGCTGGCCTTGAGTGGTGGTGACCCAATGAACCTAAACTTTCTCCTGCAGGGGGCTGTGAGTTTCCTTTCCAAGGAAAGACTGGGAGGAGAAGGCAGGGTTCTCAGTGGTGGGGGGAGTCCCTTGCAAGCCCCCTTCTGAGGAACTGACATGGTGCAGCGGGCAGCACAGACGGGGAGCAGCCGACCACCTGAGCCCAAGGTGGCAGCCCCTTCTCCCAGGACCTGGTCTCAGGGGGAGAGCTCCCAGCAGAGGACTGAGGATGCCTGTGATTCTGACAGCGACTACCCTGCTCCCCCTGCGCTCCTCCCGCTAGCCCCAGGACACAGGTTCCTGTGCCCCACAGCCCTGTACGTTTGGATTCCGCACTCCTCCCAGGAGAGATGATCCAACCTCCCTCCCCACCAGGCACGTTCCAAGGGGCTGGCATCCACCCATTAAGTCTTGCTTCCCCATGGGAGTCTGCTCTTTGTGGCAACTGTGTCATTTCACTGTGGACCCCAGGGTGTGCATCTGTCCTCTCCAAGGCTCCTGTGTCCCTTTTCACCTCAACCCGAATCCCTGCTCAGAGCGCAGCTTTGCCTCTGACCAGCATCCCTGCCAGTGCCCCCAGCTGCTGCGGTATGCCTCACCCCTTCAGGCGTTTCATTCAGCTCCCTCCCTCCCCTCCCCTCCTTCGGAACTCTCATCAGCTGATGGGGGACCACTTTTCCATGGACAGAGTGGGACAGATTTTTTAGGGACAGAAACCTTGTCCTGTGCTTCCACGGCAAGGAAGGCTAGACCCAGGTTGGGGTGTCCAGCTCCAGGGTGAGAGGGGCAGGTCTCACATTTGTAACCCTTGAAAAATGTGCACTGACGCCCCAGAAGCTGACCTCCAGCCACACCCACCAGGACGTGTTGGGAGGAAGAGGTCTTGGCATAAGGGTGGAAGTGCTAATTCATACTTTCAGTCTAGGACAGTGGTATTCACGTCTTTAAAACCAGGGAGCTCGCTCTCCAAATGGCTGCTTATGCAGATACCCAACAATTAAAACTAGGAATTCCACACTGGTGGCCAGTGGACAAAATCAAGAGCAAAACTGTGGGGTTTCTTGGTTGTATGTTTTGTTTTCGTTTTTGCCCCTGGTTTCTTGTAGAAGTTTTGGGGATGGTTACCAGCACCGAAAAAATCAGCCAATTTCACATTCCAGATTATCAGCGTTTGCCGCAGTCCCCACCCGTCCCTGCCATTTCTAGCTCTGCACAGCAGCCTCAGAGAGGTCAGTTGCCACTATTTGTTTGACTTGTGATATTTTTCTTATGTTCAGGGAAATGTGAAATATATCCCATGTCCACATCTATGAAAAGAGGGAAGACAAGAAGGCCATGTTTTTCAAGATGTTTAAGAGTCTACTTCTTTCTGCAAGTAAATTTATCAGTCTCCTAAAGATCAATTTTCTAGAGATGGAGGAAGAACAGGCTCATTTTTTTCCTCTTGAAATCGGTGGTTCTCGAGATGTGATTCCTGAGCCAGCAGCAGCATCACTTAGGAACCTGTTAGAAATGCAGGTCATTGGGCGCCACGCAAACCTGCTGACTCAGAAACGTGGAGGGTGGGGTCCAGCAGTGTGTAGTGATGGCCCTTCTGGTACGGCGGAAAAGTGGTAGGTTGAGAACCACTGCTCTGCGGCCGGGTAGGGTGCCTGCACCTGTTGTGGCCACTCCCCATCCTTTAAGACCCAGAAAGGAGGAAAGTGGGGACCCCTAGCCTGAGAGGAGTTAAGGGCTCCACCCCGCAGGCTCCAGGCAGAGTTCTGAGTGTGCTTTGAGGACTGGAGGCGTCCCACCAGCTACGGGATCTCAGCTAGTCCCAGTCCTTTTGTCCAGCTCCCACCCAGTCATTGGCACTTCCATCCATGGGTCCCTTCAGCTGTCCTGAGAGAGAGATGGTCATCAGGCCAGCTTCCCAGGGGAGATGCAGGGTATGACTGTAGCAAATGAGTCCAGGGAATTGAATCACGTCAGGAGAGATCTGGCTGGTGGCTCAAGCTTATCAAAGATGAGCAGGCATTGTGGGCTGCTCGGCCTGAGGTGAAAATAACATGCCATTTCTTTAAAACTGCATGGGTAAAAGCCAAGCTCACACACACATTTCAAGCCAAGCACTGATAACTCAAACAGCTGTTGTCTCAGCTGATCACTCAGCTTCTGTCCACTGCCTCTCTGGGTACTGGCTTAATTATTTTAGTGGACAGTCCAAGCAAACCAAGAGTCAAGTTTTTCCAGGTGTATTTACCGTATTTTGCCATGTGTGCCATGCTCCTGCATATAATGCACACACACATTTTGGAGCCAAACTTTCAGGAGAAAAGTTTTCATTTTAATTTTTTTAATTCAATTTTTTATTTATGTATAAAACCGATGATCATATTCCAGGGTATTATTTTGCATACAGATACCATTATTGCTTTCTAGAGTTACACTTTTAACACATAAGCATAAATAAAAGAATGAAAAACATTTGTATAGATAGGGAATTAGTACTACCCGTGTATAATGTGCATCCTTATTTTCTCCTCAAAAATTTGGGCAAAAAAATGCACATTATACATGGCAAAACATGGTACTTGGAGGGCTCTCGGCCTAAGAGAGGCTGGTCTCAGAGACCCCAGCCAAGCCATTGATGACCCCCCAGTTCTGTTCATTTGTGATTTGGGGACCTCTGAGGGCATTTCAGGATGTCAGACCCTGTCCTGTATAAACCAGATAAAGGCCCGGGCTCTGCTTCTCCCTCCATCGTCCTGTCTCTCCTCTTCCCCTGCCCTCACCTCAGTGCCCAGGTAGCCCCAGCAAAGTAAGAGATCCTCTTTCTCAGTGGGCTGACAAATCCTGCTCAGAGACTTGGGGGACTCCACCTCTTCAACACGTCCTTCAACACATTTTCTGCATCTGGGAACCTGGGGAGCTCAGACAACAGGGGTGATGCCTGCTACCCAAACGTGCAGCCATGGAGGCGAGGCGTGGACAGCCTACATGAGAGGGAGGCAGGCTGGTGTGGGGGCTGCACCTCCCAGGAGACAGCAAGGAGTGAGCATCCTGGCCCCTGGGCAGAGCAAGGGGGGTTCCCATCCCAGCAGGAGCATTGAACCCCAGCTCCAGGTTTCAGCCTAGCCCGGGAGCTGAGCTTAGAAGCAGCCTTGTCTTCTTGCTTTATGTGGGTGGGCGGGGGCTGCCTGCCCAAGCTCCAAGCTCTGCCAACTCAAACTGACATCCTTTCAGGTGTCATTTCGCCATGGGTGCTGGTCAGGGCTCTTTGCTGTGGCAGTACTGACCTTGGCACTTTCCTGTTCTCCCCTTGCACCTCTGCCTGCAGTTAATGAGGCTCCCTGCTGACAATGGCCATTATCTTCTCCTGTGTGAAATTCATAATTAGGGTCTTGGCTGATCATGGCTTCAACTGTAACTTCTATCAGGAGTATTTGCCTTTGGGCAGAGCGCTCCAGGACACACTGCAGAGGAGCCTCTGCTCCAGTGGGGGAAGGGGGTTAGGAGGAATGGCCCTAGCCTTGGACACAGGGCTCTGGGTTCACACGGTTCTGTGTCTTGTTAGTTGTAAGACCTCAGTTTATTCAATTATAAAATGAAAATAAGAATGCTTCTCTCCTGATGTTCTCATAAGGATCAGATAAGCTACAGTATGTACAAGGTACTGGCCCACAATAGACAATGCTTCAGCAATGAAGAACACTAAAAATATATAGTGTGAAGTACAGGCTGCAGAATCAGCTTTGCAGATGTGCAATGGAGGAAAAAAGAAACCTAACCCTTTGCCCTTCCTATTATCCAACCAGTCTCATTTTTAGGAGCTCAATGTGTAAGGGATGCTCTCTGGGGTACCCTTGGTGATGGCAGCAGAGTTCAAATGGGCAGGCAGCCCCAAGAAGGCGGCCAGGACCTTGTTCTGGTTGGTGTGCAGCTCTTACCCTAGGTGTGTCGGTCTCGGTCTGGTTTGTGGCAGGGGTCACCCGCTTTCCAGTGGCCCCAGTGGTTGGTCTCGGCTCCACAGTCTTATATACTCTGATCTTGCCCACTCAGAGTTGTAATTCCACTCCATACGCCCTGTCTCTGGCTCCCGTGATGAGTTCAGTCTATGTCAGAAAAGTTAGAGTGTGTCATTCTGGAGAGGTTAGCTTCGGCTGTTGGGAAATCCCGGGCTGTGCAATGTGAACGACTCAGTGTTGGTGACGTCCGCTGATGCACCCTTTCCTCAAAGGCTGCTCAGTAATTGAACAGGGACAGGAAGGATGGGGCAAGGCTAGTATCACAGAGTGTCTACCATGGTTTCAGCCCTAAACTCTTTACAAGAACTCAGTGAAGCAGGTGGTGGTATTTCCATTTCTACATGTAGAAAAGGGGAAAAAAATGAGGGTAAAAGAGGGGGCATGACTTCTGAGGTTTTATGGCTGGTAAGCCGTAGCACCTATGCTGAACTTCCTCCATGCCTGGCTTGAGAATGAAAGCTGGGTTCGGGGACAAGCAAATGGGCGTCTGTGGGCAACTGAGTGATTCGCGGGGGTTGTAGCTTGTGTCTTACCCACACTCGCATCCCAGCACATCCATGCCACCTTGTTTTAGAATCCCTCTCATAGGGTGGAGGTTGTGATTGCCAGAAATTTCTGGAACCTTCCAGGCTCCCTTGTTGGAATGGAGTTTCAATGAGGGGGGGGAAAATAGGCAGAAGAGGATCTGCCAAAGGGAAAATCAAGTGCGTTTATGACTCCACTCCTCTTGTGTGCACAGATGTTTCCTCTCTGGTCCCCCTCCCTTCAGGGAGCTCACTGGTCACAGAAAAGGGATGGGCTCAGGGTGAACAGAAAGCCAGACTGATGAACGGGTCATCTTGCACAGAACAGTGTTGGGGTCAGCCCAGGAGCCATCCTAGGTGGGGCTCTGGTTTCTGCTATGACATCTGACCCTTTAGCCATGATGGCAACACCAGCACCAAGATGTAGGGCTGCCGAAGAGGGAGAAGGAGGGGCCTCTGCTTTGGGACGGGGGACCCTTGGTATCCAATCCCTGTCTGTCTCTGAGGCTCGGTTTCCCAGTCTGTTAAATGGCAACATGGGACCAAATGATTTCTGAGCTCCCTTTCTTGTGTAATTTTGAGAATGTTCTTTACTTTTGCTTGTGTTATCTGAAATTCAGTTTCTTAAAAACATCCCCCCCAAGTCTTCCTGCCATTTGACACATAATTTAAAAAATCCTAATCTGATCAACAGTCTTCATTTTAGGGGATGGCAAGTGAGATGGGTTATGTCAAGGGGGATTTTGCTGGAAAACACTATCTAAGTATTTTATTTTTTTCCCAATTTTTATTTAATTTTTAAAATTTTTTAGCTTTTTAAACTATTGTTCAAGTACAGTTTTCTGCCTTTCCCTCCACCCTTCCCCACTATCTAAGTATTTTAAATAACACTATATTCATACATTATTACATGGTGGAATAAATATTTTTAAATGCATTAAAATTAATATGCTCATCACAGAAAACTGAGAAAATACAGAAAAGCAGAAATAATAAAAAATATGTAAGATTCTTTCCCCCTTTTTACTGTATATGTTTGTTCACATATCTGGGATCATATGGTATATATGTTGATTTTGAGGGATCGTAGTGGGTTTCTGATTGTAAAAGTAATGAAGACATTTTAAAAGTTAAATTTTTATTTTTACATTAAAAAATAAAATTTTTAAATGTAATAAAATTAATAGTGCAATTAAAACATCCACAGGAATCCCACAATACAAAGATAGCCCTTGTTACCATTCCTGTGTGTTTCCTTAGTTCTTCATTTGGAATGGGGAGAGCGTTATTTTCCGTAGTTGAGATCCTGCTGCGTACTCCGATTTCTAAAGCAGGAACAGCTCTTAGAAGATGATATAAAAGAGGGTTTTGATGAGCGAAACAGCGGTCACTGGGTGGTTTATTAGTCTTTACTGATTTATGGGAGGGAGAAAAGACTTGATTCATTTAAAATGAGTTTTAAATATGCAGAAAATCATTACTCAAGTCCCCAGGCAATGCAAGTGGCCACTCTGGTGTTCTACACAACACAGCGTGGCTTGGGTGGAGGGCGGAACAAAGACTTCTTGTTCAGAGCTTCTCCCGGCACAGTGTCCCAGGGCCTCCATAGTTCCTGCGTTGCCCACATGTGCATGGACGGAAAAGGCAGCATCAGCCAAGAGAGCTCCCTGAGTGTGGCCAGAGGCTTCCTCTGTGCTGGCCCCAAAGGACGTTGCAGGAGAAGCCCGTATTCTGGTTCCACCGTGGCAGGAAGCAGAGGAGGTGACATGCTAGGCCCCTGAGCTTCAGCCTGGGCTGGAAGACCCACCAGGTGGCACACAGTTCGTTGGGCTTCAGGGCCGGGGGTCTGCACTGGGGAAGAAACCATTCACAGGGACATTTATCCCCACTGCTGTCTTCCTCCTCGGGCTTTCTCTCTCAGTGTCTGGAGAGCAGTGGGTGGCACCCTCACTGGCATGTCTAAGAGAACCTTCTTTCTTGCACATGAAATATTGATACAACTTGGCTACATGTGTATGTCTTAGATCTCAAACTTTTGAGATAGAAACTCGTATTTGCAATTCCATTTGTTCCACCATTCAACAAATGTTTATTGATCATCCTTAGTAATAAAAGAAATGAACATGTCCCCCAGAACTTTGACTTCAGTAGGATTTCTCTTCCAGCACTTCCAGAGGGGCAATGGCAGACTCTGGTGAGGAGCAAGCTGAAAAGCGGATTTTCTGGGTAACTTTTCTCTTTGTCTTTTTTTGCATGATTTTTAAATTATTTTTTTATTATTTTGTGATCAATTATTGATCGATCTAATGGAACGCTTTCCTAATGGAATGCTTCTTAAAGATATACTGCTTCTTTATTTCTTGGTCTTTTTCACTTTGCAATTTAGGGAGGTCCTTTTAAGTTTACCCCGCTCTTTATTGAATTAACATTTTATATATTTATTCACAGCTGCTAATGTGAATTTAAATGAGCGATTTCTGTATAATCATTACCTCATTTGTTTTCTTCTTTGTGTCAGTCTTTCCAGTTTGGCTGTTTTTTCCATTATGAATTTCTGTTCCTCTTTGAAAGATGTCACCGCTTTTCTTGCACTCTAGCAGTTTCCCGACATTTTCTTCTGAATTACTATTTTATGAGATGCGTTCTTCCTTGGAGCCCTCAGGATGCCACATACTCACCCTTATTCCACATGCTTTTTCCACCTTTCTCTACTCATTCCTGTACAAGTTAGGACTTACGTAGACTTTGCACATACCAGCAGAGAGAGTATATGTGTATGCAGTCTGTCGCTGGCCTTGGCACTCTGTGCACTTGGTGGAAGGTGACTCCCTTCCACAGTTGCTTGCCAGTAGACTCAGTGATGCACACATCTTCTAGTCCAGTTCCTGTTTTCAAACTGGCCCTCACCTGGTGCACTGCTATTTTGCTGCCTGGTTCTCTGATATTCTGAACTGATGAGGGGCCTTGGACCCAACCACGTTGAATGCAAGGAACTGGCTGCCAGTTACCTCGTGGGAGCTACCAGCCCAGCAGGTCTGGAACCAGCCACTCCCTGCAGCCCCGTTCGTCCTCTTTCTTGCTTTTTTTCCATAATGGCACCTGTCTTACTATCTTACCTCCCTTCCCTGTGTGTCTCACACCCACAGCACCTGTGTGTGAAGATCTGATTCCCGTGCCCAACTCTCTTTCTGAGATTAGCAGCAGGAGACATCATCTTCATAATTAGTGTGCATTTTCTCTGATATCTTACTCGGGAACTGTTAGCTGACATTTTTCCTTAGGCCTCCCTCCTCATTTGGTGGTGGTGACTGATTCTCAGAACTCACATTCATTCCTTCCCCACCATGTAGCCCCTGAGTGTGAGACCTGGGCTGGGGGGAGGAGTGAAAAATAAAGAGCTGGTTCTTGCCTTTGAGAGTCCTGGACAGGGGTCCTGGGGGGTGCATGCATGGATGGAGGGCACCGGGGTGGAAGGGATCGGGTCTGAGGAGTGGCAGGGAGAATTGATTCTCCCACCGTGTGCGAACACATCTCAAAGTTTAGCTCTTCATCCTTTGTGAGCTCCAAGCCGACACACAGGATTCCACTGCCACGCCCACGTAGATGCTCTGGCTGTGGGTGCTAGGGCCAGACTCACGGCAGTTGCTCACTGATCCCTTCGCACTTACAGATGCAGCCAACAGACTCTTTCACATCCTCCCACACGGCCTCCCACCACAGCCAGTCCTGTCCGGGCTACTAGATCTCGTCCTCTTGCTTCCTTCAGACTCAGCTGCTACTTTCTCCTGTCCCCCCCATCTCATCAGTCACCCAGGCTTTTTCTGCTTCTTACTTGATGTCCCTCTGCTCTGATCAAGCCCTTCCTTTTCACTCCAGCTGTCAGGCAAATGCTGCATCTTCTACGAAGCTTCCCGGTCCACCTCAGTGGAAAGCACTCTTGCCTTCCTCTGGATTCTGATAGCTCTTATTACCTGTCAACTTAGCACTTATTGTAGACTCCCTTGTATGGTCATTTCTTTTTTTTTCCACTTGTATTTGTGCCATATCTTCCACATTTTAGAAGTCCAGTCCTTTGTATTATATACTTGCTGCACTGTCCACAGCCATCAGGAGAAGGTAGTTAGTAACTGTAGGTGCTTGATCAATCACATAGCCAAGGGGCCGTGTAGCAGGAACTGGGGGGTCTTTGAGATCCCTCGCCCTGGAGACTACACGGGCTGGTGAATGATTTCTCCCATCATGCCTGTGAAGCATTTAGAAAAAGTGACTCATCGCCATACACAGATGTTCTTTCTTATTAATTATCATTATGAGACAACACAGTTTGTTCTATAGAAGACAAGGGCCTAGAGCAAATCTGGCCTATTTTGGTTGACAGTTTTCAATGCAGCTGAAACAAAGACTAAGAATAGGAGGGTTGGTTGCATTAGATTCCATTAAACTCTGGAAAACACAGCTTGACAAAAATGATTGTCCATCTCTTTGCTTTTGGATCATGGGTTTCCTACTGTTTCTCATTTGTTCACATGGCCCCATATGTAGAAACTTACCTATTTGCAGAGACCCAAAAGGGGAGAACAATTCATGCTTTTTCCAGTAACTCTAATGATAGAGGGCTGTCAGTCAAGCAAAACCAAAGTGACCTCTTCATTCAGAAGCTGGAATAACCCCAAACAGGAAGCTGTTGAGTGCATTTGCAAGTTGAACCCACCCTGACCTATTAACTTTGATAAACCTAAGGAATAAAATGTTTGCAGGACTGGTGTGTACTGCTTAGCTCAGGTCAGAGCAGATTAGCCTCCTGGTTTATCTTGGCCCAGAAAGGTCCCCTGCCCCCGGCCAGAGGCCACAATGGGAACTGTGATGACAACGATTTTTGTGTCGCCTATGGCTGTGCCCTATTGTGTGTCATTGTGTCCGTTCATCTGTGTGATGATGCGGTGTCAGAGAGGTGTCAAGGCTGGCCGGCCTGAAAAATGTCCCCTTTGCTGTTATAAAACCAAGAAGCTATGGGCTGTGAAAGCTTCTGTGGCCACTTTAATCCCAGAAAACCTGAAGGACTAAGGTGAAGGTCTCAGCTATCTAGGTGCAAATGAAGTTTTGCTTTTATCTTCTCATGGGTTGGGCCCCATGTCCAGGAGCTGAGATGCACCTGGTCCTATCTGTGTCTTCCTGCGGTATGGCCGACCTCAAAGGTCAGGGCGTGGATTTGTCCCCGGCCTCTCATCCCGCACCAGAGAGAGAACTTGGGGAAAACTGAGCAGCTGCTGCAGACCCTCATCTCTGGACCCTGCTCACTTTCTTCTCTTGTGGCTGAGTTGGGACCATTTTACAAATGTTGAGTTAAGCATTTCTGTTGTTTTTTATTTTTCATCCTCACCTGAGGACGTGCTTTTATTGCTTTTAGAGAGAGAGGAAGGGGGAGAGAGAGACAGAAAAAAAAGAGAAAGAGAAGCATTGATTGGCTGCCTCCTGTAAGGCCCCAAGTGGGAATTGAACCTGCAACCTAGGTATGCAGCCTGACTGGGAATCAGGCCCGTAACCTTTTGGTGTGTGGGACAATGCTCCAGCCAGCTAAGTCACCAGGCCAGGGCTCTTATTTTTACAAAGGGAGAAAAAAAGGAGAGATCCCATGACCACTTCCTTGTCTTAACATTTGATTGTTTTATTCCCTGGTGTTGTGATAATATATCCTGAGTGCAAAGCTGGTGATGTTTTCTCCCTGGTTCAAAACCCATCCATGGTTTCTTCTTGCTTGTAGCAGGGAGTCTGAATTTCTTAGCCTTGGAATTCTCAGTGGCCTTCCATGATCTGACTCCATCCTTAGGCTCTACTTTTCCACCTTCCATGCCTCTTAAATTCTGATGGAAGTGGTCTACCCACCATTCCCCTCACCCTCCCACACTGCTTTCTCTGGGTCTTGGCTCAGGCTGGACACGAAGGATTCAACCCTGAAGTTGTTCATCCCACCTGATCCTTCCTGATCACCCCCAGAGCCTCTATTTTCTCCTCTATTAAATGGGATGATAACAGAAACTTCCTTGTTGATTTGGGTTAAGTGACATAAGACCTGTGAAGCACTTGAAGCAGCGCCTGGCCCAGAACAAGCTCTCAGCAAGGGGTCATGGTTGTCATTCCTGCAGCTGATTGGAGCTCAGCAATCACAGAGGGGAAGTGGTGTCCCCAGATAACCACGCTAGTGGCTTTGAGAAGGAAGACGTGAGGGATGCCATGATGGGGGCGGGGCAGGGAGGAGGTTGGAAGGGAAGGACCAGAAAGGTAGATTGCAGGTGCAGGAAACAAGGAGTCGATGTGTCTGATCACCATTCACCTACAGGGACCCCTGGGCATGCCATGCTCCCAAGCAGAGGAGCCTGTGGCTGACGTTAAGATGCCGACTGTGCTGTCTCAGTTTCTGTGATTGGACCATAGTGAGCCCCACTATAGGTGGCCCGACCTTGTTTTCTAGTCATCTTCATCTGCCCAAGGAGCTGGGGTGGGTGCACGTGCCACCTTCCCTGGAGACTCCGCCCCTGAGTATCTCCTGCTGTGACTCAAGCATCACCCTGGCCAGGGTCCCTTGGTCTAAACTATCTTTTGTGTATGTGGTAAAATGCACGTAACGTGAAATGTCCCAGTTTAACCATTTTCAGTAGCAATAAGAACGTTGACATTCTTGCGCAACCATCATCATGGTGCATTTCTAGAACTTTTTTGTCTTGCAAAACTGAAACTCTGTGTCCATTAAGCAATCACTCCCCATTTCCCCCTTCTCCCAGCTCCTGGCAACCCCCATTCTACTTGCTATTTCTATGAATCTGACTCTAGGAACCTCACAGAGGTGGAATCTTACAATATTGGGCCTTTTGTGACTGACTTATCTTTACTTAGCATTCTGCCCTCAAGGTCGTCCGTGTGCAGCATGCGTCAGAGCTTACTTCCTTTTTGAGGCTGAATAATATCCCATTGTATGTATAGGCGGCATTTGGTTTATCCATTCATCCATCGGTAGATGCTTGGGTTGTTCCTACCCTTTGGCTATTGTGAATAAGGCTTCTGTCAACAGGGGAATAATAATACCTGTCTGAGTCCCTGCTCTCATATCTCTTGGGTCTATACCCAGATGTCGAATTGCTAGATCATGTGGTAATTCTATGTTTAATTTTTCAGAACTGCCATAGTATCCATAGCAGCTGCACCATTTTATATTCCCACCACTGTGCACAAAGGTTCCATTTGCTCCACATTCCTGGCCCACACTTGTTTTTTCTTCTTCTTTTGTTTTAATTTTTATTTTTTATAGTGTCCATCCCAGTGGGTGTTAGGTAGTGTCTCGTTGTGATTTGTATTTCCCTAAAGATTAGTGATTTGGAGCATCTTTTCACGTGCCAATTGGCCATTTGTACATCTTCTTTGGGCAACTGTCCTTTGCCCATTTTTAATGAGGTTATGTGTGTGTCGTTGTTGTTTTTGTTGCTGGGTCTAAATGTGTTTTATGTCCAGGGCACTGCGGCTCTCACTCTCCACCCCTGCTAGTGGTGACAGCAAGGACACCACCAGGTAGTTTGTGTCCAGTCCGCACAGTCCCCCTCACACTACGAAGTGTTTGTATGGATTTTCCCCCTCAGACTCTCCCCACAACTGTTTGAGAAATATATTGTGATCATCTCCACATCCCCCGGGAGGGAGCCACATTGTGGAGGCTTTGCTCCGCATATCACAGCTGGCGACCCACCAGGGCGGGACCCTGATCTGCCTGGGTCCAGAGACAGTAGTGCAGAATTCCTAGCCCCCCTCAAGGAGCTGCTGTTGACTGGCCCCGGAAGTGAACAGTCCATCCGTACAAATGTTTGAGAGAAGAAGTGATTTTATAGGAAACCATCCAGGCCTGGTCCCTCCAGAAAATCCTCTTTACTTCGATATAGAGAATCACTTCCTAAAATCCCACAGGTTTGCGTCTGAAAGCAAACACAGAAATGTGTGGCATTTTAAGTGCTAAACCCTCAGCTGCTCCGAAGGTTTCCAACTGGAGTGATATGACATATTCACCAAGGACCCGAGTCCCTACCTAAAATCACCTCGTTGGAGGGTGCAGTGTTGTTCTCAAGGTCCAGTCTTTCTCCACTTGCAACTAACTAACAGCTTTGTGATCCTTGGGCTTCTTTTATCTGAAACATGCAGCATCTTTCGCCTACTGTCCGTTCAGAATCGGAGGTAGTGAGGGCAGAGCGAAGGCAAAGGACCATTCTCTGTTCCTTTTATGTTGGGTTTGATCTGGCCTTGGGTTCACACAGCTGGGGCCGGGGCCAGAACCCTGACTTAGGGTTGGGAAGAAGTTGGCGGAACATTCCCCAGCAGGGCTTGGGCAGGCCCAGGGAGTCCCGCCTAAAATACAGCGGACAAAGGCGCTCTTGTCCACAGGCCTGGGGGTGGGAGGCATCTGGTCAGTGACACAGGCTTGGCCATTGTATGTCGTGACCTCAGCCAACTTTTTTTAGCTGAGAAAGGGGAAAAAGAGAGTGTTTAAAAAAAAGAGAGAGAGCGTAAGAAAGCAAGCCTCAAGAAAGGCTGCATCTGGAAAGCCCGGAATGCGTTGATTTCCGCACGAGAGCGGGAGCAGACTTGGAGGGAACTGCGCAATGTAGTGGCTTCTTTGTGAAAGAGCAGCAGTGAGAAAAGCCACAGAAACATCCTCCGGGGTGCCCAGAGCACTGGCCCTGGCGTGGCTGCTTGCCTCAGCCGCATTTCCCGCAGAGGGTGCCACGCAGGGGAAGCTAGCGGGCCGGCCCTGAGTCTGGGGACTTCAGACAGGACCCGAGTCTCCTCTGAGTTGGCAACCCCCAAAGGAGATTAGCTGACCTGTGATGGTAAGAATCCATGCTGCTCGCCTGCAGATGTGTGTGGTCGGCTTGCTTTCCTTTTGCATGTTTCTAAAATGACTTCGGCATTTGAACCTTCTGAGATTTGGACTCTAACCGTTCAGCTGAGAGGGTCCAGGGCTCTGTGATGGGGGGCAGCCACCTTTCACCAACCTGGGAGGTGAGCCAGGAGAAAGGAATACTGGGTTGTTGTGTGAGAAATCAGGAGAAGGGGAAGGGAGGAGAGAAAGATTTTAAAAGGGGTGTTTGTGGTGGGGAAGGGAGTCTTGGCCCCCCAGTGATCCAAGAAGTAGGGTGGTGACCCGAATTTCTGTATGGGTACTGGAGACCATAGGTTGCCTCCCCCATATAACTTTTCCAAAATCTGAAGCTGGGGTTATACCTACATACCCACCTGCCTTCTACCCCATGGCCCAGTTCTGGGTGGGACACTACAGGCTGGAAGCCCATTAGGGTACACAGCTCCCCAGAAGGTAGTTGAGAATCAGTATCTGCACAAAGGTCCCAGCCTGGACTGAGTGCCTCTGTCCAGTGTAGTGGTGGCAGCAGTGGCCGTAATGACAATGATGGATGTGCTCCTGAGACTCAGGGGTAGAATAGCCTTATTTTGCCCAACTTTCTTCCCCTAGAAGGTAGTACCCTCCCCTTCTTGGGAAAGGGGGCCCTCCCATCAGCCTAGACTTTAGTGACCCTTATGTGGGGGCGCTGGACAGCTGAGGTAGGTCCAGTTTCAATGGAAAGGCTAGTCTGTGTCTGTACATACCTCCCTCCAGGATACAGTCTCCCACTGACTGGGTTAGGCAGAAACTCTGATTTGGGCTTGACCTACCTTCCTTCCTTCCTTCCTTCCTTCCTTCCTTCCTTCCTTCCTTCCTTCCTTCCTTCCTTTCAAGATTTTGTTTGTTGTTGTTTTTTTAGAGAGAGGGGAAGGGAGGGAGAAAGAGAGAGAGAAACATCAATGTGTGGTTGCCTCTCAAGTGCTCCTTACTGGGGACCTGGGCCTGCAACCTAGGCATGTGCCCTGACTGGGAATCGAACCGGCAACCCTTTGGTTCACAGGGCAGCACTCAGTCCCCTGAGCCACACCAGCCAGGGCCTGGGCCTGACTTCTGATAGGGGCCTGCACCTGGGCCAGGGGAATTGATGGTGCTTATTACCCAGGAACTTGTCACAGGCCAGCTGACCTCCTAGGAAAGGTCACTGCAGGGCTTCTCAAAGGTTAGGGTGCATCTGAATTGCCTCTAGGGTAGGCCTGGGACCCTGCATTTCTAATGTCTCCTAGAGGATGCCTCTGCTGCCAGTGCAGGGACTGTACTTAGAGAGACTACTGTAAAGATTCCAGATCAATCAATCACTTTCCGATAGAACAGGACCTGGCTGTAGAGGGCTGGGGGTTGGAGCGGGTCTGGTAGGTTGATGGGGAAGAAGGGATTAACCAAGAAGAGGAGCACTGGGGGTATTTGGGGAGCAGGGAAGGTCCTTGGCAAAGCCCTTGACAGAGTGGGTGGGGAGGCAAACTCTCAGGCATGTGGGTTGTGGGCTGTTGGTGGGGTATGTCCATGCTTAAGTGAACTGTGTGTTTGGGGTGCAGGGTGAGTGGTGAACAGGTGAGCTAGCTACTAGCAAGCCCAGGACCATTCCATTGGTGTCTGCCTTTGGCATGGGGTGAATTCTAACTTCAGATGTAGGGGAAGCTCAGGATGCTAGGGCAGAAACCTGATTGCTAGGCAACTAAAGCTCCACTGAGCAGCGCTCTGGGGAAGGGGCAGGCAGATGCAGGCCCAGTGAGACTGGGGAGCTCACCACAGCTCACCATGCTGAGAAGTGGATGCACAGGACTCCTTGTGGGGGCGGAGGAGGAAGAATCCCAGGGGTTTTGGTCCTGGGCAGTGTTCCAGGGATAGTCTGATGCCTCTGAATCTCGTGTCTACACTTGAATGTGACTTTGCCTGGAAACCATCTGGTCCAACTTCCGTATTCTCAAGATGAGGAAATTGAGGCCAACCAGCAGAAATGAAGCGGGTTGCTTAAGATCTCACAGCAAGACGATGAAAGCTCAGGCCTGGTGCTCAGGTGCCCCAGTTCACACCCTGTGCCCACAGAGCGGTGGTAGGTCGCAAACCTCGGTAGCTCCCACCTGTGTCCAGTTTTATATGCACCAGCTGCATTGGGTTGGGAGGAATGGCTCCAGCCCCCGTTAGCCTCAGTCTCCCTCCAGTTAGGACACGCTGGGAATGAGGTCTCCAGTCGGAAGTCTTTGACTGGAGTCGCCTGGAGCGCAGGCATGGGCACTACACAGAGGCTGCAGTGAGTCTCCGGTGAGAGGACTTGCTGCTGTGGTTTTCTTTTGGTACCTGTGTTTCGCAACCACAAAGCTGGACCAGCTGCATCACAGCCCCGGGCAGGTGGCAGAGGCACCCACCTGTGATCCGGCCTTTCTCTAAAAGGTTCCCCACTCCCCAAAGAAGCCTGCTCTTGCCCCCAGGGCATCTGTGGGCAGCAGCTACTCTCTTGCCCTTGAAGTTCCTGGCAGGCTGCTTTGCATGAGGTACAATGAGCCTGTGACAGCCTGAGCTGGCAACTTTCAACTCCCTCTTCGCCTCACTGCCCCGGCCTGTTTTGAATGAGACGGAATGCTTGATAGATTTGCTTACGTGGTTTCCTTCAGAGGCATAACAGCTTTAGAAAGGGGGTGCAGGGATTGAGCAAAAAGAAAAAAGGACTCATGGACATGGACAATCGAGTGGTGATTGCTCGGGGGAGGGGGATTAAGGGGACCCTATACAAAAAAAATACAATAAAAATTAAACTTAAAAAATAAAAAGAAAGTGCCAGAAACAACTGCATAGGGCATTTTGGGGTTTTACACTTTAATACTAAAAGAAAGCTGGGGAGGGGCTTCACAAGTATATCTTTTTCTCCTTTTTTCACCACTTCTGATACCAAGGGTTGACAAAACTCTCTTGTTCTCACTCTTTTCCCTCTGCACAGGGAATTTCCCAGTATTCATCTGGAGGGGCCCTTACCCTATGCAGAGCTTCTTAGGGAGGTGACCTATTGTTGGTGACCAAACGTGAAAATGTCCTTCAGAAGCATCTTCTAAAGCATCTTTTCGCGATAAAAACTAGTAGAGAAAATCTAGGATGTCTGTTGAGAGTCTTTAGGATGATGGAAAGCACGAGGCTCGAGCGCAGTTTCTTCCTGTAACAGACAGGGACGTTTCAGCCCTGCAGTGGCCTGAACAGTGGCCTGTGACAAAGAGGGGGTCTGAGGGATACTGTCCACACTTTAGTATCTCGGCTTGGGCATATATTTAGTGATTTCCAATTGTGAAATCGGTTCACTTTATGGGCCTCTCAGACAGCATTTCCTTCCCTGCAGTTGAATCGGACTTGGCTGACTGCACAAAACTGTGTATCTAGACCTGAAGAGTTTGAGACCTCTTCCTCTTTAGAACCCCCAAAAGTTTGGGGAAACATGCCACAGAAAAATGAAGTGATGTTTCATGAAGACTTATGTCCCTGTCAGGAGGCCTTTGTCATCTCTTTGGCTTATGTGGCTGCTGCTTTTGTAAGCTTGCACTGGTCACTTCAGTGCCTTGGAATTTCCCTCATGGTGGTTTTGGTCTCCTATGACAGACAGTCCTCAGGTGGGACCCCGTGTTTGAGGTCTGGCATCCCCTGGTTTCACAGACGAGGAAACAGAGGCCCAGAGAGGCAATGAGACTCCAAATTGCAGCTTGTGGTCTGGGGACACAACCTGTTTATGCCTAGGCCTGTGTGCTGCCGGCTGATGCTTCCGTGGTCCTGAGGAGAAGGTGGGACAACAGAAGGGCCCATGCCATGTTTACCTGCTGGGGAAGGGGGAGGAGGAAAGGGATCAACCTTCCTCAGCAGCCTGTCAGGAAGTTAAGCGTTTGAATAAAATGTCTCTATTAATCCCAAGCTGGTAAGCAAAACCATTGGGTTCTTCTGCTCAGAGGCAGGACCAGGTGCGCCAGCCTGCCCTTTATAACTGTGGAACATCAAAATCAGGCCTTAGAAATGAGGCAAAACTCAGGGGCTTTCTCTGGGGTTCCCCAAACCTTCCAGACGCCCAGGCGAGGAAGTAACCACTGCTTCCCATATTCCAGGAGCACCTGAGTGGCCCTAAACACAGCCGTGAGGCCTCTGGGCACCTGCTCCAAACCTCAGGAAGCGGCAAGAGTGACCGTGATATCTGGTGGCACAGTTCTGCTGTTTAGCCCATGCTGAGATTCTCCATAGAGATGCTGGCGAGTGGGTATTTCTCAGATCCCTGTCATGCTGTTTGGTCCCACTGGGTAGATGTCACCAGCAAAAGCAGCAGCCAACTCAGATACAGTAAGTTTGCCGACATCCAGAGTCCTCCGTTTCTTACACTGTCTCCTTTGGAACCCTATTCATTGGCCCTTTGGTCTTATATCTGTAGGGCAGGTGTAACAATAATAAAAATCTCTTTCCTTCAGTGTCAGTGAATTAAGGGCTCAGGCAGGAATGCCCATGAAGCTGTCATGGAAGCCACTTCCTACCTGATGGAGTCCTTCCTACCTCTTGCTTCATAACCCCAGATACTTTAGGTCGTGAAATGGCTTCTGAACCAAGAGGAGCCTCCCAGCTCATCCTTGTGAAACTTTTCATCAACGCTTGCACCACTGGAGACCCCATGTTTTCCAGCTTAACAAGTTTTCCTGGGAGGGTTGACTTCCTGTATCCTTGCATGGACCACACTATAATTGTGCTCATCAAAATTCCTGGGCAACCAGATCACTCCATTCCTTTTTAGGGTCAGAAAAGAGAGTTTATTGTTCTGTGTCCTCTCCCTGCCCGGTCCTGATAAACAGGCCTCTTAAGTTGATTGGCTTACAGATGGCTATTCAGAGAGGCTGGGACCCCCCCCCCCCCCCCCGCTTGTCTTCAGGAGCTCAACACATCTGTAGTGCTTGAAGGGGTTTGGCTTTCATGCCCATGGCTGGCAAGCTTATGGGTGCTGGGAGAAAGTCCCCTGGCCCATCACAGTGTAAGGCTTCCTCTAGCAGGTCTGTGGACAGAGGACAGTGACAGGGTGGGGTGATGGTGTGGGGGAAGTCAGCCGATGCCAGCAAGGAAGAGCATGGCAGATGTTCTCTAGGGACTGGAGCTGGGGAGCCCAGTGAGACACCCTCTGGGAGCTTGTAGATCCCTTCTGG
Source organism: Tonatia bakeri (assembly GCA_004024845.1). NCBI lineage: Eukaryota > Metazoa > Chordata > Mammalia > Chiroptera > Phyllostomidae > Tonatia > Tonatia bakeri. The sequence continues at coordinate 92,981 of PVIA01004161.1, forward strand.
GGAGGCTTCTCTGGGTGGAGGTCTGGCATGAGCAGTGGGGGAGTTCAAGCCAGTGCTATCATTGCCGGGAATGTGTCCCCACCCACCCATCCATCCACCCACCCTGAGCAGTGAGGCCTGAGGACACTTGGGTTGTACCAGGTTTGGAAGCGTTCTGGGAACATTTGCATTAAAGTATTTAAAGCCTGGTTTGGAAGGTTTCTTTAATGGATTCAAAGAAACAGCTCTGCTAACCAGATCTTTTTGTTTTAATCCCTACACAAGGCTATGTTTATTTTAGAAAGAAAATAAGAGGGAAAGAGAGGGAGGGAGGGAGGGAGGGAGGGAGGGAGGAAGGAAGGAAGGAAGGAAGGAAGGAAGGAAGGAAGGAAGGAAGGAAGGAAGGAAGGAAAGAAGGAAGGGTGAAACATTGATCAGTTGTGTCCCGTACACACCCTGACTAGGAGTGGAACCCACAACCTTTTGGCGTATAGCACAACACTCCAACCAACTGAGCCACCCAGTCAGGGCTAACCAGCTCGTTTTTAATAAGAGGGGTGATTTCTAATACAACTGGAAGGTTTGTCTGAACTTCTGACAAGTCCATCACACATACTGAAAAACTTAGCAAATAGAGAAGTGGAAGGAAGAAGGGCATCTTATTGGTAAAAGGCTGGAGGTGAGCCGCATGCCCTTGACCCCCTTTCCAGCCAGACATCCCAACCAGATGTCTCCAGGAAAGCAGAAACACTCAGATTCAGGCCAAGAAATAGCCGTCTTTAAGTGCTGAGCAGCCTTTGGCTTTTGGAATGCTCCAAGGACTGCCAAAGGCAGTCCGAAAGAAGTCTTCAGGAAGCCCTGGGCTCCTACTGAGTTTTCTCTCAGCTGACTAAGTGCTGTGGTCCCACCCTGTCCACCTAGCAGGGGCATCCAACCTTTAGGCCTCTCCGGGCCACACTGGAAAAAGAGTTGTCTTGGGCCAGACATTAAATACAATGTGGCATGTCATCACAAAAAATCTCATGTTTTAAATAAAGTTATGACTTTGAGTTGGACCACATTCATAGCCATCCTGGGCCGCATGCAGCCTGAGAGCTGCAGGTCAGACACTTCTGATAATGAATTCAGAGCTCAGAACTCCCTGTGGAAGATGGTTGCCCATGGGCCAATAAAAGGTGGTTGGTAGTCAGCCTCACAGCCCCTGACAGTAAGGAGTCTTCGGTCTCCAAGGACCCTTTCCTTCTATCACGTTCTCTCTGGCTGGAAACCTGTCTTTCTCCAAGAAAGAGACAAGAGCAGAGGTGGGAGCAGATTTGGCAGGCACCCCGTAGCCGAGGCAGGAGGGAGAGGAGGTTGTGTGTTATTGGGGTGGAAAACAAGAGCGGGGTTCTGGGTTCATTTCTCTTGGGTCCTCCTTTTTTCTCCCACCTCCCGATCTTCTCCAGTGTTACGTGGAATTTGTGATCCAGGTTATTTCACTTTTTTACACTACATATTGAGAATAGAGGCTCACACACACTCTGTGACTCGATTTTTATAATTATTTACACTTTTTTTGAGCTGCTTTCCCATTCAACCCTGGTCATTTTTACCTTGGATATTTCCTTCATCTTTGTCTTAATCTTTAAGGTAGTCGGAGTACATCTTTTAAGCACTTTTACTAAGGAGGTCACAGCATGGTACCTTTCTTGACCCCCTGTCTGTAGAGGAAGGTATTCCAATTACATTACCTGTGAAAGACAGTGTGGCCAAACTGGAGAGCCGCACCTTTCTCTTGTAATACTCCAGAGGTGTCTTTTGCAGTGAGGTTACAGAGAAGTCCGTGAGCGGCTTTATTTCTGCTCCTTGATCTGAGACACCCTCCTCCCACTGAAACGATGATAGGACTTCATCTTCATCTTAGCCGTGTAATTATTGGGTTGGCCAAAAAGTTCTTGGGTTTGTTTTTTTTTTTTCTCTGTAAGATGGCTCTAATAGCACTTAGTTGTCTTTAACTTCACTCAGAACAATTTTGTTAGAATGCATTGCAATAGTTGTCATATCAGAGTGCATTTAAAAAAAACATTAAACTTGGTGAATTATTGTGCAGCCATTTTAATATCAAAGATGGAAGAAAATATGCAACATTTTCAGCATATTACGCTTTTATTATTTCAAGAAAGATAAAAATGCAACTGAAATGAGAAAAAGGATTTGTGCAGTGTGTGGAGAAGGTGCTGTGACTGAATGAGTCTAAAGTGGTTTGCGAAGTTTTGTCCTGGAGATTTCTCTCCGGACAATGCTCCAGGGTCAGACAGAGCGGTTGAAGTTGATAGCGATCAGACTGAGATGTTAACTGAGAACCATCAAAGTTATACCACACAGGAGACAGCCAACATACTCGAGATACCCACATCAATAAAGTTATTGGTGAAAATGAAAAACATGTCTTTTATTTTATGGAAAAAACTAAACGTGCTTTTTGGCCAAGCCAGTAGCGTGTCAGGGTGTGTGGGCACGCTGGGTGTCTGAGCCCCCTCTGCCTGGAGCAGGGCCGGGCCTCCCCACTGTGTGATTGTCTTCCTTCGGTCCGGAAGCTCCCCGCTCCCCCTCCGCAACCTTTGCTTATAGTGTCTTCTCTGTTATGCTTTTGTTTTCGTCTCTTCTGTAGGAACGCCTCACACCCATATCTTGGCTTTCTCTTCTCTCCCTCTGTTTTCATTTTTTCCCATTTCCTTTGCATTCTGGGAAAAAAATTCTTGGATTTATTTTGTACATAACTAATTTTTCTTTGCAATACTAATTTTATATGCTATTGCAACCAATATGGATGTTCTGTTCCTACCTTTTAAATTTTTCCACAATTTGTTAATTTCCCATTCCTTCTTAACATCATTTTGTATTCTTTTTCAAATCAATTTGTCATTTTTGAATTAGTTTTCTCCTTATGATTTTTTACCTTTCCACCCTCTTTTGAAGTTGCTAAATGGTTTCCTGGAATTTTTCTCCTACGTATTATCTGAGCTCAGGATTAGAAGTTAGCGCTTTTCCTGAGGCTTCTGGATACTGTTCCTCAATTTGTTTTCTGCCATTAAAGTTATCTTGTCTCCCCTACCTCCTTGTATTCAGTGTCTAACGGTCCATTCAGTCAGACCCGCTAAGAGCTGGGATTTCTTCACAGGTGGGGCACACACATGGCTTGGACTGCCATTCTCTGTCTACTTATTTGGTGAAATAGCTTCTGCTACAATCTCTCCTTCCTCCCTCCCTCCCTCCCTCCCTTCCTTCCTTCCTTCCTTCCTTCCTTCCTTCCACATTCTGGGCACTATGCTGGGACTAAACTAGGAACAAGAAGGACGTGGCCCTGCCTTCTTCAATCTTACAGCCTGTCTCTGTTGTGGCGCTACTTCTCCTCCCTCTGGCCAGGTCTCCAAATCCCTCACCCTTAGAAGAACATGAAGGTGCTGCCAGGGTCCATCCTCTCCTTTCCACCTGTAAAACTGTGTGTGGGGATATACTTCCCAGAATGCACTGTGTCATTGCCATAGTCCCCTGCTTTCTCCCCAACTATTTTCTGTGAGTTGCTCTCTCTGAATGGATAGAAAGGCTTCCATATCCAGAGAGAACCGTACTTTTACCTGTGAGGCAGGGGAGAGGTACTCAATATTCTTGTAGACACAGACCCTCAGGCTGGCAGCAGCCCGGGGGAGGAGTCCCTGCTTCATGCTTTGCGTCTTAGCTTGTAGGCAGAGGCAATGATCTTTCCGTGGGTAGCTGTCCCAGCTTTGTGCAAGAGTCTCTCCACTGGAGAGCTGTAGAGTGGACATGACTCCAGTCTCTGGCCCAGCTGGGCCTTGGTCTTCTTGGTGGTTCCCCTGCAACCCTATCCTTATAATTGGTTACTCTCTGTGAGTGACAATGGAGGCCACTCCTGGCCACTGGATCCAGAATTCCTCAGGGCTCCCAGGGACTGGTTCCAGGGATGAGACCTTCCAGACCCACGCAGCCATGCGCTTGCCTGGTTCTGGGTGTCCAGCTGGCTATATGGCTGTGGAAGGGGGAACTTGCTGGAGAGTGCTTTATGGAGGAGCCCTCAAGCAGTGCCAATCACAGCACCAGGCTCATTAGCAGTCATTGCCATGGCAACGGGGCTGCCAGAAAGTGGCTTGTTAGGCAGACAACTTCAGACCTGTTATATATAGATCTGGGAGTGGGGGTGTGGGGACCGCTGAATATGCCTTTCTTTAGAGCTTCTGTTGCTTCTGGGTTTGGGGTGTGAGAAGACGCTGTACGGGGGGCTTTAAAACTGTCTGATCTGGCTGCTAAATCAAGTGTCTGACAACCACCCGTTAACATCGGCAAGTAACATTTGCTCACACCTGTAGAAGGTAAGAATCAGGTGCTCCCAGAAACCTCCTGAGAGGGGAGGAGCCCTGGATTGAACTTGAAGAGTAGGGGAGGCTGTGGGGAGCTGGGTGTGGGTTCGGCACTAACTGGAGCCTGCACAGGCAAGGCTGAGTCTCTCTGAAGATCATCCATCTGATGGCTTTGGGCTATGGGACAGGATTCTTTTCATTAATAAGTAGCCGTGTTGCTAAACCCTATCTTCTTAAAAATTGTGCTTATTAAAATTTTATGCTCCCGGTTTTAATTTCAGAAACAGTGTTATCTCTTAGTTGCTCCCTCTAAAGCTTCAAACCGGTCTCTTCTGAGTTCAGTGAGCATAAGGCTCACCTAGAGTACATGTTAAAAGGTGGATTTCTAGGCTCCAGGTTGTTTGGGTGGTTGGATCAGGTCTCTGGAATCTACACTTTAACGCACATACCCGGTGACTGACGGGGTGGCCCAGGGATCACACTTTGAAAAACACTGCTGTAGGGGGATTTCTGTTAATATCGGAGTGACTTCCCTTTGCTGGCCTGCTCATTTTCCCCCCGGGGAAATCAGTGGCCATTATTAAAAGGACAATTTCTCCGGTTGTGTTGTTTTAACTAAGGAAACAAGGAAAGTCAGCCCACCGTGAGGGAACGTGACTGCTTGGATGTGGGTGGTGATATTTTTGCCCGTCTCCTGGGAAGGCACGTGCGCTCTTGGAGATGGCGACAGGCAGGAGAATCGGGCCTGAGCTGTCGCCCTGCCTGGGTGGGAGCAAGGACGTCAGCTGGTCCTGGTGAAGAAATGGAGTTGATTACGGAGAGCTCGGGGGAGAGGGAGTAAGGGTAGCCTGGATTTAGGTAATTGGACGGAGGGATCTAAAACAAAGCTAACATTTTCAAGTTTGGTTTTATTTAATTAGCTGTGCACCATGAGGCAAGTTACTAAATTCTCTGAGTTCCAGATTCCTCATCTGAAAATGGGCGGGGGGGGGATGGCATTTATGTACCAGGCTTACTGTAAAGATTAGAGACAAGTGTGTAAAGCACCTGACCCAGGCCCTGTCCACTTACCGACATTTGGTGAGTGGTCAGTCATCATCGATGGGCAGAAAGGGGATCTGCGTGCAGCCATTTCTTGAGTACTTATTAGACTAGAGCCCTGGAGTGGCCTAGAAACCTCTTGATGCGACAGGGTGAGTGTGTGCACACACATGCATCCATTTAGGGGCAGATGACCCTGTTTAACTCGGATTCTCTGAGGATGGGCTGTTTACTGAAGAAGGGGGCCCAGGGAGGATGACCCTGAGCCTTGCACCCTGGGGGTAGCCCTCTGTGGGAGAGGCAGCGTTGCAGAACTCCCAGCAAGCTGTCAGTGAATTCAGTTAAGGATTTCTGAGCTGAGGAAAACACCTTCCTCTCCTCCCACTCCCACTGCCTCTGACCTTGTTCCTTGTACAGAGGGTCTGTGTCGCCCCTGCCTCTCAGTCCTGTTCCCATGGGAAAGAGCTGACAAAATGGAAGGGAGAAGCCACAGGACTAAGGAAAGGAAGGGAAGGCTTTAACTTGGAAGCAAACTAATTAGAAGAATGAGTTTGGCAGAGGCCTTAATTATCGGGTACTTATTCGTGCTGTATCCTCTCCATGGCTATGAGCAGCTCTCCCCCGGGCCTGCACCCCGACACCCCAAGGTGGGGGTAGTAATGCTGGTGTCTCTTAAAGAGAACCTGCAGCTTGGGAGGCCCACTTCTGCCTTATCTACAGCTTTCTAATATTTTTGATTGTGGTAAAATACACCTAACATAAGATTTATCACCAGTGACTTTGACACATTCACAGTTTTGTGCAACCACCGCCAATATCTAGTTCCAAAATATCTTTATCACCCCAAAAAGGAAACCCTGTATCCACCCCTCTCCCCGCAGCCCCTGGCAAGCACTAATCTGCTTTCCATGTCTATGGGTTTTCCTGTTCTGGACATTTTATATAAATGGAATCATGCAATATTTGGCCTTTTGTGTCTAGCTTATTTCACATGGCATGATTTCAGGGACCATCCATGTTGTAGCATGTACCAGTACTTCATCCCTTTTGATGGCTGAATATTTGCGTGTGTGTGTTTACCCACTCATCAGTTAATGGTCACTTGGGCTGTTTCTGCCTCTTGGCTATTGTGGATAATGCTGGCACATGGGTGTACAAGCGTGGGAGCACTATTTTTGCTTCTCTTGGCTGTGTACCCAGTTGTCTCCACATCTTTTGACTCCTGACTTGTTTCAGTCCAGCCAACAGCAATAACTTCTTCCCGGGAGAGGTGAAAGGCAAGGACACTGGCTGCCTTAGGGGATGGAGGCAAAGCACAGTCAGATGGCAGGCAGAGTGGGCGCCCACAGCTGTGCTGGAAGGGGACGCAGAGACCACCTTTGCCACGTCGGCCAAATTAGGAAACTGTCCTGGTTGCCCTCCTCCCCTCTTTCAGCACCCCTTGGCCCTTCCTGGCTCCATATCCAGGGGGCCTCTCCTGCAGGCATCTTCTACAGTGTTCACACTGGTGGGCTCTGCATTTGCCATGTGGGGAGACCTCAAAGAGGTAGCAGGATTGGTACCTCTTTGGGCATCAGTGTCCTCAAATGTAAACCAGAGCCTTTCCTGGCCCCACGGGGTTATTTAGCTAAATCAACTAGAGCCATTCTAAATAGACAAGCACTGAGCAATTGTGGAGATGGGATAGGTCTCCTTGTTACTTCCCGGGTGGGCGCAGAGGGTCAGGAGGATCGGCCCATGTGCTCGACCCGTGCAGCTCAGGAGAGTTCTCCTCGCCACCCGGCCTTTTCACCAGAACACAGTAGTCAGCATCTTAACATGTTAACCGCCCCAGCTGGCCCATGTTCACCTTTTCAGTCAGGTCGTCTTGGAAACAGAAACCTGGGAGGAGTGACCCTTCATGGTGACATTTTGGACACAGTGATGGTGAGGTTGGGGTGAACTTCATGCCACAACAGGCAGAGGCTGCTTGACGCCTGGTCTCATCTGGCATCTAGATAGCCCCCTCGTACCAGAAACCCCCATGCATGGAGCATTCTTGGTGACAGGCACTTTCCTAGAGCTGAGTTTCTTATTGCTAATCACAGGGTCTTGCACAGTTGGACCAGTATCTTCCTCGTTTTATACATGCAGAAGTAGATGCAGCCAGTGGTGTCATTTCCCTGGGTCACGGGCTACTCAGTGGCTAAGGCAGGATTGAGCCCCAGGCTGGAGGGGCTCGCTGTGCTCCTGGGTTCCTCTCTCCTCTGCGACCTCTTCTGGCCTTATCAGTCTCTGACCCTTGCTTGGTACCCTTTAGCAATTTCCCATTCGCTCCCAGGTAATTTGAACAAGCCCCAGTCCGGTCTTCCCATTGCACATGCTATGTCTCAAGTAGAAGCAACCTGATTCTGGAATATTTATTTCTTCAGTCAAGCTCCCGAACTCCCTATTTCTATATTGCTCCCAACCCTACAGAGCCAAATGTGCATCTCCTGTGTGTGGACTATTTTACACACACTCATACACCATACTCATCATCAGGCTATTTGTCTTGCATATATTTTGACCATCTTCCAATCTGGGAGAGGCCCAGGTGAGCACACTCAGGTGTGTGCTTGGGCTCCGTGGACACACTGTGCTGGTGAGAAGACCACCTGGCCTGGCTGCTATTCACCCCCTGGCACTGGGCAGTGTAGAAGAAGCCAGTCTCTCCTGCTGAATTCAAGAGGCACTGCAAGTTAATAGGCATGGGAGATGGAAGTGTTCAGGGCATCAGGAAAGGTTTTTAATTAAATTGTGAAACTTTATAATAAAATACAGAGGCCATGGGGAGGCCGCGTTTCCTCAAAGTCCCTGGAGCAGCTAGGACCATGACCGTCCCCCTGAGGGCAGGCAGGGCTCCACAGGACACAGGAACACACGGCTTCACGGTCTGCAGAAAGCTGAGCCGTCTGGGAGCTGTGTCTCTGAGGCTCACTTTCAAGCTATTATCTTAGCCAAGGACATCAGCGCCTCCCCCTGCAAGAGGGGCAGCAGCCCTGGGAGTGGTTTTCTAGGGGGTAACAGAGGCAAAAGTCTAGCTCAGTTAACTGACTGGCACTGTAGGAGAACCGTCCTCTAGGGCACAGGCGGCAAACACAAGGTCCCCGGGCTGAATCCGTCCCTCCTCCTTGTTTCTAACCGGTGGCAGCACCAAGGTCCTTGCCCCTATTTAAGGAGTAGTTACATTTATAGTCCTAAAACTGCATTCGGCCCTTTGAAGGCAACTGTGAGGCTGATGTGGCCCCCAGTGAAAATGAGTTTGACACCCCTGCCCTAGAGGATCCTGTCCCTTTTGCAGAGAGTCTGAGGGGACAAGTGTTCTTCACACCTCTTGCCCTGACAACTGCCAAAATCACTCAAGTGTTGCCTGTGACCTCCTTTAGGGAGGCCTGTGGGCCACACGCCCCACTACATCGAGCTATTCCAGGGGGACTTCATCTGTCTCTGAGTTCCTGGTTGAAATGAGTTGCAAAAATGCCAAACATGTGTGACCTTTTCTTTCCTCCTCAACAGAAGCCTGGAATGGTCCCCCCTCCGCCCGGAGAGGAAAGCCAGACCGTCGTCCTTCCGCCGGGCTGGCAAAGCTACTTGTCTCCTCAGGGCCGGCGTTACTATGTCAACACAACCACCAATGGTGAGTCCCGCTCTGGAAAGCATCCTGCACCAACCCCAGGTTTCCGTCTCTCTGGAGGGGCAGGTTTTCTCCTCCATCCTCTACCTCTTAGCTTTTAAAGACTTTTTCTTCAGAAATCTACTCCAAATGCTGCTTTTCCCACAGTGCTGGGTGGTAGGGGTCTGAGCCTTGACCAGGAAACATGCCTTTCGAGGTTGGCATCATCCTCGGACCTGTACAGCCAGCCACTCCGTTGTGGTGGTTGAACCCAACTTCATGGTGTAGAACTGTGTTTTCTAGACTGGGATGGTGAAAGGTTCTGTGTTCAACAGCTAGGTTAAGTCAAGTTGAACAGGTTTAGCTGTTGCCTGCTGTCTTGGGACTTTGCATGTCCTAAATGATAGAGAAGTCCTAACTGGTGCGGCCCAGCCGGCTGGGCATCATCCCGCAAAGCGTCGCTGGTTTGGTTCCCTGCCAGAGCACATGCCTGGGCTGCAGGTTTGGTGCCCAGTTGGAGCACGTATGAGAGGGAGCTGATTGATGTTCCTCTCCCTCTCTTTCTCCCTCCCTTCCCTTCTCTCTAAAAAATAAACAAAGTCTTCCAATGATACAGAAGTTCCCAAACAGGCGTTGCAAGTGTGAAGTCTTCCCAACTTCACAGCATCTTTCTCTTGCTTGAATTTTTTCACTGGCTGGTGTTTTCTTGGAATGTTCTTTGGGAAATGCTGGGGCTACTAACAGATTAGGTATGTTAACGGAAAACACAGGTTCCATGTGTATTTCTGAACTATACCTCTACACCCCCAGTTATTACGGACTTCCTGGGCCTTCCCGATGATGGCCCCGGGATCCCAGGGGCCGACTGCAGGGTGAAGGAGCTGTGGCAGGTCACCACAGCAGGGTGGGCAGAGGAGTGTCCCAGGCCTGTGGTTGGGCAGGGCAGAGCAAAACCAGCTACCAGCTTGACTCTTGACCTCTATGACTCCCTGAGGAAGCTGTCACGGCAGAACAAAGGTTAGAAGCACAGGAAGGCAAATGCAGTAGGAATCAGAGAAGTGTGTGCCGATGCAGAACCCGAAATCTACCTGTTGGCTACGTCTTGGTTTCTCACCTTCCTCATCTTATGGCCGCCTCACCCCGCCCAGCGGGATCGTTAACACGGTGGGTGATTATGAACCTGCCCTTGGTGAGCTGGTGACAGAGCCAGCTGCTATGAGAGGGAGCAGCAGAGACAGCAGCTGGCAGCTGCCACTCGGGTGGCGAGTTTGTCCGTATCCCCTGGCAACCTGGCCTTCCGTGAGCTCGAGAGGGGTGTTCATAGTAACCCGGGTTTCTAGGAAAAGGGAAGTAAACTGTTTCCGACCTTTCTAATCTTGAGCTTCCTCAAAACAAATGTATGAGCAGCTTTGCACTTTTATCAGACTTTGAAGTTTCAGAAGAAAGTGTTTATGTGCAGTTCCCCAAAAAGCAGAAATTGAACCGCATGATCCTGAGATCATCGAGAATTTAGATCCCTGCTGCGGGTAAAAGTGGCTTTCTAAAATCGCCGTGTATGTGTGTGTGTTTGTGTGTGTGTGTGTGTGTTAAATTAGAGAACAGCATATTTTCAGTAAAAAAATTCAGTGAGTGCAGAAGTATTTAAAATTAAAAATCCCTAGTCCAATACCCTAGAACTATTTACCAGACATATTCTTCCAGATATTCCTATTTTCTCATCTTCTAAACCTACATACAGTTATTCTTTCTAATAAACTGGAAAATGCTCTCCATGTTGTTTTATAAATTGCCTTGACAGTGTGCTCCGGACACCTCTGTGTACTTGGCATTCCAGCCTAACCCATTTTTAAAAACAGCTGTGTAGTGGTCCAGTGCTCGTGTATGATGCCATTAGTTTAACCGGCCCCTTTTTATGAAGGGACATTTAAGTCCCATGTTGCATTAACTTACAGCGTGTGGCAGCTTCTCTCTGAGGCCCAGATTTTCGCATGTGCTGCTGGGTGAAGATGTTTTGTGGGCCCTGAGATACAGCGATGTCAAGAGACCCTAGGCCGGCGGAGTTCAGCAGACTTTTTCGGTAAAGGGGCAGGCAGGCCTTAGACTCATATTTCTCTGTCACAGCGACTCAGCTCTACCACTGTCATGTGAAAGCAGCCACGGACAAGACATAAACCAATGGGTGCAGCTCTGTTCCAATAAAGCTTTTTTTATGGACAGACCGACATGTGAATTTCAGATGACTTTTGCATGTCATGAAATAGTCTTTTTTAGCCATCTAAAAATGTGAAAGATAGTGTTAGTTTAGGAGTTCACGGGCTGTGTGATAAACAGTGGAGGTGGGGCTGGGGCTGGGGTTGGCCCACAGGCCGTGTTGGTGGCCGGCCTCTGCTCTAGTCTCTCTGTCCTCTGCGGCAGGACTGGCCCTACTTCCCCGGCTTCTCTGATGTGCTCACAGTGCCCCTGGCTCCTTGGCCTCGCCTCCTAGACCCACACCAGTGTTATTCATCCACTGTTTAATTCATTCTTTATCTGTTGGATTGAATTCTTCATTCAACAGACACTTGGTAGTCCTCAAACATGTTCCAGGTGGAGTGTTGGATGCTAGGGATATAAAAATAAAGAAGAATCAGTCCCTGCCCTCAAAGGACTTCTTCTTATAGAGGAAATAGAATTTAAGTGAATACATATTTTATTACAATTCTGAGCAGGGCTGTGAAGGAGAAGCCCAGGGTATTTTGAAAGCAAGTTCAGTTGAGGCCCTGGGGAGGTCAGGGGAGGCTTCCTGGAGGAGGAGGTACCTTCAGCTCAGGTGGGCAGGATGAGGAAGGGGTTGCCAATGGGAATTTCCTTCCTCCTAACAAAGAGTTAGTCATGTGTGGAGCAGTTGTGTGGCCCTTGAGCATCATGTTGAGGATTTGGCCCCTTCATCTAAGGGGATGGGAAGCCCGGCTGTCTCTCTGGGTCTTCTCTGGAATCCTTACTTAGACTGGTTTTGTTTGGCTGCTGGGCTGATTTTTAAGGTTTTAAACCTGACTGCCTTTAGGAAGGAAAGTACCTATTAGAACAGCCACTTGCTCTTAACACACCCGCCTTTATCTGACCTTCTGATGTTCAACTTCTGATGTCTCCTCACAACTGAGCCTGCTGTATCCACTCTTCTGCCCCAGCTGTTGGATCTCTCCTGCCAGTGAGTCAGGCCAGAGCCACGTACCACTGCCCAGGAAGCAGAGGCCACCAGTGTCCTGCTAAAGACACCACGGGCCACTCCTCTCTTCTTCATTTGTCCACCTTTCCCCACCAAATACTTCACCTCCCTTAGTCCCTAATCACTTCTTTCACAGAGGGTGCTTGGACACAGCAGGCATTCTGTCCTCATTTTTATAGCACCTACAAATACAACTGGTTTAAAGTGCAACTTACATTTGTGTTACCTTGCTCAGGCTAATCTGCTTATGTTCAAATCCACTTAGGACTTTATGAATGGGGATTGTCACAGTGCTCGGCTAGGCTGTGGGGACACAGAATCCTCAGAGAGGCCATCTCTGCCTCCAAAGACCACAGTTCTAATGGGGTCAGAGAAACAGAGAAACCAATAAGTATTGTGGGTGTTTGCATAGAAATCTGGGACTTCAGGGGAGAGTGTCATCAACTTTATCCAGGTATCAAACAAGTCTTCAAAGAGGGGGCACTTGACTCAGGGGTTCCCTGCTGAGGTCACTGTGTGAGCAAAGACAGGGTAGCAAGGCAAGGTTGACGTATTTGGTAAGAAAGCAAGAAGTGAGAGGGGGGGTTAGGGGCCTGACCCATGAAAGACCCCCTGAGGCACCTTGAGGAGTTGGGACTTTGCCCTGTGAGCAGTGGAAAGCCATGGTGGCATCCAGAGTGTGGGATGACACACTCAGAACAATGTGGCAAGGTCGCTTGTGCAGCAGAGTGAAGGGTTTAAAAACAGCAAGCACAGGGCCTGGCAGACTACATGAGAGGAGAAATAATGAGGTCAACTCCACGTCTACAGCTGTGGCTGGAGAGCAGGAGGTACACTCTGTCAGAAAGGATGTTTCAAGTCGGGGAAAGAAGAGTGCTCCAATTCTCCTGCCTTTTCTGCCTCGTGTGCCACAGCCATGCAGTGAGAACAGAGGACTCACAGAGGAATGGGTTTGGAAGAAGGAAGATGAATCCACGTAGAGTGTATGGATCCTCGGGGGACGTTCCAGGAGAGACGGCTAGTGTATGTTTGGAGGGATGGTGCTGTGACTCAGGGGCCATCTGGTCTGGAGGTGGGAGTCTGGGGCACTCTGTGGGTGCCTGGCTTGGCAAGCAGAGAGCAGAGTGGATTTCACCCCTACCTGCCTGCTTGGCCTGACACTGCTGTGTGGGAGCCAACCTGCACAACCACAGGGGCGACCCAGCATCTGCATGTCATCATCAGAGAAGCGAAGTCACACAAATGCAGGAGATTATGCAGGACAAGTGTCCAGGAGAGCCCTGCCCCACAACTTTTAAGGGAGGGGCAAAGGGAACCGAAAGAATTGTCAGAGATATGTGGAATCCAGGAGAAGGCAACGTCAGGAAAGGCAAGGGAGAAAAGGTTGTCAGCAAGAGGCAGTGTGAGAAAGACTGAAGTATAGATCAGATTTATGGTGGGGTGATAGTTTAAATCGTTGAGGAAAGCATAGGTTATTTAATAGTGATAGCTAAGAGGGAGTTTCAGTGGGTAAATTGTATAATAATGTTCTCGTTTTCAGTAATGCCATCAAAGCATGCTTTTTATGAGACTTTGGGAAGTTCCTATCTGCCCTTATCTCTCCATGCTTGTGGCTCTCCAGAGTGTTTCACCATGCAGGGTGGTCCTGAGCTCAGGCCCCAGGGACCCTAGGTAGGGCTTCTGCTATCAGGAAATTGCTTGTCCTCTACTGTTTGAGAAAATGCTTTATTCTCACCGAAGTTGACTCTGTTGCCAAAAATTGGGATTGTGTTTAGTGTTTGAATTGTGAGCTGTTATCAATAACCTGTCCTCTCCAGGGACCTGAAGTGCTGATGTTGAGGGGGGATCTCTCACTTACACAATGGATAGTAACATTTCAAGACATAGAGCCCACTGTTATTTGTTCCATTTATAATTGGAAGCCAGATATGCCCATTTAATCACTTAACAGTGATACGGTTGTAGGTATTCAGGTCTTCTTTTTCGAGAGATGCTTAGACATTGTTTAGGACATATTTTACCATTTGGACATTGGAGGGGTTTTACAAGCCAGGAATGAAGGCCAAGATTAGTTTTGTTTAATATATGAATCACTGTTTTACTTCTTATGTATTAGTCTTTGTACACTTTAAATCCAGTAGTTACATTGATTTCATCTAAGGCTTTCATTTCTGAAGAACGGAGATCACTTGAGTGGCATGCCATAGCTCTGTTTTTCTAGAAAGCCGAGCCCGAGGCGAGGATTAAGTGTTAACATCTTACTTAGCAGGTCTGAGCCGAGCATGAGCCGAGCAGCGAGAGTGGGTGAGGGAGGGAAGGGAGATGAGGAAGATACGCCAGGGGCCGGCTGGTGTTGAGAGTGAACTTCGGAGACCCAGGGGTCACCGAGCAGGTGTGTTCCTGTCTCTGAAAGCCTTGCAAAGAGTCATCTGTCTGTGAGAGAGCAGAGTTGTGGAATCTGCTCACCTCCCTCTCGTCTCCTATTTCCCACTGGCCAAGCATCCCCACACTTTTGGATTCTATCATCTGACCCCAGCAAACTCTCAGACAGCCTGACTCCACCCCCATATAGTGATGCTTCATCCGAGGCCATGGTGAAGGTCAGTGGAGCACAAGTGAGGTATCAACCAAAATAAAGAGGTGGTTGATGGAAGTGGGAGGTAGCACCCAGTGTGTCCATGTCCTGATGCAGAGACTCCTGTAGACCTGCCTGCTGTGGTCTACCTCTCTCCAGTGTCACACCTTGATGACTTGATTGTTCATAGGGTTTCAGCAGCCAGTGACTTTTACTCATCCTTGGGGGATGCTTCCTAATCATCTAACAGCCCATGGGCCAAGCTCAGCTGTGGCCTGTTTTTGTAAATAAATTTTTATTGGAACCCACCATGCTCTTTTGTTTACATATAACTTGTTTGCTTTTGCCTGATGACGGCAGAGTTCAGTAGAGAGCATGTGACTCACAAAGACAAACATAATTTATTATCTGGCTCTTGAAAGGAAAAGTTTGATGATCCCTGGCCTAACTACTGTTTTCACATGTGAGGAAATGGAGGCCCGCCCCGTGGTCAAAAGACTCACTCAGAGTCACCTGGCCGTTCGCACGCCAGGAAACGCCTGGGTCCTCCGTCTTCTACACTTGGATTTCTTTGCCTCAGTATCCAGGAGGACAGGCACAGGGCGTGGTGACTTAATTAACAGTAAGAATAGCTGAGTTCACAGATTAGTAGGAAAAACTACCTGAAATAACACTTATTTTTAAGGCCAACTTAACTATGCTATTAGAGTGTCAGCTAAAACCCAAGAGAGCTGGGAATTGTTTTCAAGCTCTTTTGACAAAGAATCCATATGTGTAAATGTTTTATTATGATCGTGAGTGAAACTTGGAGGATTAACCCAGGATTTGAGCCTTTTGATTTATTTGCCAAATAGTTGGTTGTTTTTTTGAGTTCTTGTTTTAATTTTTCTTTAAATGAGTAGATTCCCATTTAACTTTATTGCACCAAGAACTAATGTGAGTTTCTGGGTAAGTTTTCCAGTAGAACACTTTTAAAGGCAATTTTTTTTTTTGAGCTCTGCTTTGTTACGAATAATTGGATACTTTCCTAACTCCCGGGATGGAACAGCCCTGATAATTCCGTTAGTAAAAGTTGCCCCAAGAAACTTCTCCACCCAAAAAATATTGATTTATTTTCTTCTGTCCATCTGTGTTGAACCAAGGTGAAACTAAAAAGATGCTTTCATTTGGCACATTTGGCTGATTGAATTTGTGTGTGTGTGTGTGTGTGTGTTCATGAACTTTTCTTATTTGGGCTTTGTTTTTTTCTGTAATGAACTCTTAGTGGAGGGCTCTTGGACCTGAAAGTTTACCATTAATTTGCTTCTGTTTGGGTTTTGTGTTTTCTTCCAGAGAATCCACTTTAATCTGTAGTTAAGTTAATACTGAAGTGCACACCACCACCGCCCCCTTTTCTCACCAGTGTTTACGACCGGTAATACCTCTTGGAATTTTGGCAGATGCCAAGTGGGTTAGAGACTCCTTCACTCTGCCAGTAAGTTGAGGACCCATAACAGTCAAAAGACAGAGACAAAGAGTATTTTATTGTTTGCTGCATTCTAGGAAGTTGAGTTACTTGAGAAAGACTGCTTTCGGTAAACAATGTAAGAACTTTCCTCATTGGCTGTTGGGTAGAGTCACTGATAAGCAGCAAATGGTTCAGATAGGGAAGCGAAACAAGAAGAATGTGGAATGCGACCAAGCAGTTGCACCTCTAGACACGTACCCACAGGAACGGAAAACATGCATCCACACAAGAACCTATACACAAATGTTCGCAGCAGCGGTTTTTCACAACGGCCAGAAAGAAACAATCAAAATGTCCATGCACCGATGACTGGAAAGCAAAATGTGGTGTGTCCCACAATGGGATCATAGCCCTACAGCGGGACGTTATTCAGCCACAGAAAGGAACGAAGCCCTGACACGTGCTACCACATGGATGAACCTGGAAAACGTCATACTGAGCAACAGCCGCCAAACACAAAAGCCGCATATGGTGCGATTCCATTTACATGAAATGCCTGGAATGGGCAAATCCATAGAGGCAGAAAGCAGACAGATGAGTGGTTTCCAGGGACTGGGGAAGGGGTGAATGGGAGGGACTGCTCATAGGGGTTTTTGTTGGTTTTTTTTAGGTAATAAAAATGTCCTAAAATCAGGTAGTGGTGCTAGTTGCATGAGTCTATGAAATATACTAAAAATCTCTGTGTTGTGTGTTTTTAAGGAGTGAATTTGTGGTATGTGAATTGTATCACAATGAAATTGTTTACAAAAACAGGCATATTAGGGACTTTGGCAGGTTGGTGACTTTGTGGCTGTAGTTCAGAAGGAGTTCCGTGGGCACCTCGGTTGGGAATCCTTCCGCACAGTTCTCACACTTTGGGGGCATCAGAAGCACCCAGGGAGTTTGTTAAAAATACCAATGCACGGGCCCCACCACAGACCTGCTGAATCAGAGTCTGCTGTTTAAAAGGAGTGAAAATGTCTGCTTTATTATTGTAAGTGTTTTCTAATAGTCACCACCTATTTATAACTTGGCAAGAAGACTTAGTAACAAGATTGATGAAGGCATAGTCAATGGATCATTTATTATGAAGTTGAGTAAATTTAAATCTGGTTTTCTCTTATGGAAATACAATGAGGAAATACAGTTTTCTTCAAACAAATAAACATGCATGATAGCCCCCATGTTAAAGGTTGTGTAACCATAAACTATTACATTTAAAATAGACTCATGGAAGAGCTACATGAAGACAAATAACTCAGTTTTATGGGGACAAGATATAAAATGAGTATAAAACTGCCAAGGGAGGCACTTCGCCAGGCAAAGTTCATATTCCTAAGTGTTGTCAGGGTAGCCAGTTTGCACATATTGTCATCTCTTGGTACCTGCAGGGAACTGGTTACAGAACCCATGCGGATACTGAAATCTGCAGATGCTCAAGTCCCTTATATAAATGGTATAGTATTTGCATACAACCTATACACATCCTCCCATAACTTTAAATCATCTTGTCGCTGAGCTCAAGGGGTTCATCCCTCGAGGTGTTCTAGTCCCAAGCTAGACGTGGCCGTCGTTAGGGAGTTTATTTACTTGCAGCAAGTTAAGGAGATGGGATTCACATACAAAGCTCTGACTCCTGGAGGGAGGCTTAGCCGTTGCTTATGCATACTGTTTGGTTAATTAAATGTTGATTTCTTCTTTGCAGTTGGATTAACTTAATAGTTGGGTTCCTGTCAAGTTCATCAGGTTACAGCTACATCAGCAGAATAATTGTGCTACATTTTATTATTTAGTAAGAATAGCATTCAGTAAACACTGTTCAGACCTTGAGATCCTTGTCCTATCTGACAGTCTCTGTACTAATTATAATACTTTATATGGTGTAAATGCTGTGTAAATAGACCAAAAAAAGTTTATGTTCAGTGCAGATACAATCATAATATGCCTAACTACGCAGTACACATCAGCAACAACATAACTTAAAAAAAAATATTTTTAGCCCATGGCTGATGAAATGTGCAGATGAGGAACCCACAGATACGGAGAACTGACTGTAGTTTCTAGTCCTCATTCTTATCTATATAATAGGATGTAGTGGCAGGTCTTATGATTTCAAAGCTTTTGAGTCAATAGCTCAAAAAAAATTTTTTTTTATCTCAGCATGTTTGCTATTTGAAAAACTCCGATGGGCCCTGGTTCCAACTTTATTTCTAGCTAAGGCTAAGTCCAAGAATGTGGGGCTTATACTATTTTTATTTTCGTAGCCAGCACAGCACTCTGGCATCTGGACAGAATGAACACCTCCCCTGTCTTCAAGCACCTCAGAGGCTAGTGAAACAATTCAGGTCTTGCAGGTGTATAGTTGTCTAGTTTCTTCTTCTTTCATTTTTCTGTTCTTTGGAGATGTTTACTCTGCTCGGCTAGGAAGTGTGTACCAGCGAATAGTCTATCCTCCTGCCATTTGTCACACTGCAAACCCTGTGTTCCCCCGGATCCCAGAGGGATCTGATTGCATTGAAGGGCTAATTTGTATCAAGTGGCAGGATCTCTATTAGTCGTTAGTTTGACCAATATTCATTAATTAAAAGCCACAAAAAGTATACGATCACTGTGAGTTGTAGACCCATAAGGAATGACATTTGCTTGGTTTGAACTCTTTTGGAAAAGTGCGGGCCTGTGATGACTGGACTTCTAGGGAAGTGGCCCTGTGGTGCCTCTGTGCGTGGTGGCTGGGGGTGTGAAGGTCAAGGCAGAGTCAGGATCTCCAGGTCCAAGTGAGCTGTCCTGCAAAGATAAAAGTATAGTAGATGTCACATGCTAGGTGGTCTTGAAGCCAGAGGCTGTCCACAGAAACATTTATTCTGTGTACTCAATGCTTGAAAATCTTCTATTAGTTGCCAACGTTGAAAAATTTGGGAAGTTTTTCATAAATGCCCTACTTGTCTTCTCTTGAAAAATCATGAGGTGTGGCCACACAGGACCCTCCTTCCTGCCCGAACATACCTGGGTGGAGCTGAGAAGATTGCCACTGCCCTCAATTGTCCTTATGTTCACCTGGCTTCATGCATGCCTTTTACATGTCCAGTTCTTGAGGGTATTGACTTTGATCTGTGTTCAAACAGAGACTCGTGGATTTGTGCCAAGTATTGCAGAGAGGAATTGGCATTAGACACAAAGTCAGAACACTATTTTATAAATGCCCTTGAAAGTTGGAGATTATGGAATGGGACCAGGTAAGACAGTGAAGGGTCTAAGGAAAAATGATTGATGCTGGTCAAACAGTTACAAAGTGTCAACTTCAAGAGGAAGACCTTCAGACTCATCCCACACTCTGTCCTATCTTTAAAGCTTTGAAATGCTGGAAGCTTAGCTTGTCTGGGGCTTCTCTAAGGCCTATGTGTGTGTTGAGGGGCGGGGAACAATGGCAACACGTGGCTGCAACAGGAAGTTGGGGTCTACAGGGAAAGGCAGTCTGGAACTCCTAGCAAAATAGACATTATCTGTAGGTTATATTCTGATCAGTGAGTGGGCAAGGACCACTCGACTTGATTATCAAGCAACGGGTATTTGTTAAATGCCCCAGGTCTCATTATCCACTTGGATGGCTTCATGCAGGGGTGGTGTGGGCAAACACAATGCAATGGTTCCCTGTCTTCAAAGGCTGCTTCCTTTGAAGGGGAGGAGATGGTTGAATGGGACTTTCCTTGTGGGTTGGAATCAGTTTTCTTTCCTGCCTGAATAGACCTCAGAAGGTCCCTCTGGCTCTAAAATTCTATGGAAGAAGGAGTCATAACATCAACAGGCTCATCACCCCCCACTGTTTGGGAGTTTGCCTCCATATGTAAAGCTGGCGTGAGTTCCTGATGATGAGATCTTTATTATTGAAGGAAGATCAAGGAGTGGGGTAACAGCTATTTTGTTATTTCAGTCCGAGTTGGATTCCAGGAGGCGTGGGAGGAGGAGAACGGGGTGAAGTGTTAGTCATGCAAGACTCCTATGCTCACTGCAGGCCACTCCCTGGTAGCCTTGTGCGGGGTGTGCACGGGCCACAGAGACCCTGTCGTCCCCGACAGATCCTGAGCTGGGCCTTGTGCCCAGAAGGCCGCCTGGGCGTTCCTGTTGAATGAAGCTGCTGCCCTCTGGCCAGTCGTGGAAATTGCCCACCTGGTGCTCAAAGATACCCTCCCCGAGAAGAAAGAGCTCCCATAATGGGAGGAGAGTGGGCAAGTATGCTGGAGGGGGCCCTGCCCTCTACCCCAGGCATTAACCCTTTAGTGGCCATTGTGGAGACCTAATGGGGGGTCCTGGTGATTGAGGGTTCTTGGGGTGCAAGGTCAGAGCAAAGCAGTGTCCCAAACTGGTACAGAAAATTTTCATTGTTTTCACAAGCAGCCTGACAGGACACAGGTGCTCTGGTTTGTGCCATCTTGTCCCTGGCTGCCTTTGGTCCACAATAGTCAGTTGCCTTGTCACCCCTCTGAGTCCTGCCACAGACCTAGACCTTCTGCTGCCAGATGCCATGATTCCTCTAGATAAATAAGACGTTCTTGCCCCCCCATCAATTCCACGTGTGTTAGCCACCTCCATCCCACCTCCTAGTCCCCTGCCGGTTGCAGCCTTTTGCCTCCTGGTATGGATTGAACTGTTGCCCCTCCTGCCAAAGATGTTGAAGCCCTAATTCCCTTCCTGTGAATGCGACCTTGGAAATGGAGTCTTTGAAGATGATCATGTTAAGAGGAAGTCATACCAAAGCATGGTGGGCCCTGACAATGTGTGGGGTCCTTATGAAAGGGCAGACTTGGGGCCCAGAGGGAAGACCATGTGAGATACAGGGAGAACACTGTCTGTGAGCCAAGGGGTGACGAAGGCTACCAGGAACTGGGAGAGAGACCTGGGACCACTTCTTCCTTACATCCTTCCCAAGGAACCACCCTGCCAACTCCTTCGCCTCAGACTTCCAGCTTCCGGAACTGTGACACAACATGGCTTTGTGATTGAAGCTACCTTGTTTGTGGTGTTGAGAGCTGGCCCCAGGTCACCTGTCCACTTCCCATGCCCCAGCATAACAGGCACTGGTGGTCTCTGTGGAGACTAAGTAAGCCAGGCCAGTGGTATTATGTCCTCCACAATGCCCTGCAGTGGTGCAGTCTGTCCCCTAATGTCCCACCCCTGGCGTAAGGGCAAGGCCGCACTCACAGCAGGTGAGGTGCCCTGCTTTCCTGTTGCATTGTCAGCCTATCAGTGAATGTGGGGGGTGGGCTCTGCCTTCAAGTAGCTGCCTGGGTCCCAGAATTCTGCTGGTTCCAAGAGAAGGAAGTGTAGAGAAGCTTTTACGCAAGCTTCAGAAAGGAGATCCAGAAAGCAGGTGATTTTCATATATTTCCGCTCCCTCTCTTGGCTGCTCCTGAGTATCCCAGAGATGGCTTGGCTGGGGGTCAGACTCACAGCTCTGCTCTCTAGTCAGCTCCTTGGTGCATCCCCAGCACCCAAGTCTTCATTCCCTGTCTCTAAACGAGGGCACAGGCTGGCTTGGAAAACCCCTTCAAGCTCTGTAGTTCCCTTGAGGGACAGACCCTAGTGGCCACGTAGATTCGGTCCAGCTCTCTGACACCCTACTCTCTGTCCCTGATTCCTGGTGGCTGGGATGCCCTCTGCTCCCATGATTCACCTCTGCATTGAAGTGTGTGGAGGGGGATGGGGTACTTGTTCATTGTGGTTCTTTCTGAGTGATGGGTTAGGGAGGACTTTTGTTTTCTCCTTTGCTATTATGTATTTTCCAATGATTTCTCCCGGGTTCTGTAATACTTTTATAACTAGGATACAATAGTTTCTCTGCAATAGAGGATGCTCTCTTTTGCTTTCCCTCGCCCAGCATAACACCCTGTCCTCCTCTGCCCCTCTAAAGAAGTGGCCTTGTGTTCTGTGGTTCCTTCTAGGGCTGAGATGCATAAATCATAGCCCAAAAGGTCCCTGGTCATTTTTTATATGCCGTGACAGGCATCTAAGGATTCTGGGGCACGTGATCTCTGCCACAGAAGGAGGGGTATGCCAGGCTAGGAGTCAAGGGGACTCGCTCCCCTCCCCCTTGCTGCCGCAGATCAAGACTCCACTTTCTTTCTGCAGCTCGAGTAGAAACATGGTATGTGTTGGTGAGGCTGGGGATACTACAGAGAAGGGTGTCAAGAGGGCAGCAGGGCAGAGCCTTGGGAAACAGAGCAAAAAGGGTCAGGGAGCATGCGGTGCTTTTGGACACCACCTCCCCACCCGGCTGACTCAACTCTGGCACCCCAAGAGTGAACCTTCTTGCCAGGTGTGCGAATGCAAAATTGTCTTAGCTTGCGGGCTGTAGGGCTGGGGACAAAACCCTCAAGAAACCCTCAAGAGAGCTCTGTGACAACCGGAATATCTGTGGTCCTGGTGGACCTCTGCTCTCAGAGCATCTGCCCTGTTAGGCTCACTTTTCTTTTTCTGGATCTCTTGGGGCAACTTAAGTGTTCACTGTGGTTTTCAGCAACGCCACCGGTTTGGAGGAAATGGCATAAACAGTGGGTGCTTTCAAGTTGGAAGGAATTTGTGCATTGCTTTCATTGTTGTACCTTTAAAAAAATGTTTTTAATGGCACTACCTCCAACACCTGGAGGCGGAGTGAACTGAACCGGTGAAGAGAGTGCTGGCCTTCCTTGTCTTCAGGCCTGTGGTTCTCAAAGTGGGGTTCCTGGACAACAGCACCCACAGACCTGGGAACCTGTTAGAAATGCATTTTCTCTGGCCTCCCCAGACCTAAGAATCGGAAACTCTGGGACTGAAGCCCCAAAGTTAGGGAAGCAATACTGTAAGCCCACTTTGAAGGCTGCCCCTGCTGGTGGCGTTCTGCCATTTTCCCAAATGAATGAGGTTTTCAGGCCTCTCTGCAGAAGTTTTCTTTTTCTTTATTTTAACCCGTTCATGCAATTTCCCAATGAATCTTATTTCACGCCACTTTAAAGTGCTGCCTATTCTTACCCATTTTGTGTGGTCTTCTCTATCTTGAATGCCCTTTCCTGATGTTCGAGAACAGCTTGTTCTGCCCAGAATTCCCATGCTCATTCTGCAGTGTTGGTTCGTGATAAGGACTTCTGTGTGCCTGAAGGAGCCGCTGGGGTCCTTGGTGTCCTTCCTCGATGGCCTTCCTCAGAAATCCTGCAGCGTGGAAGTGCCTCTGTGGCCGCACCTTGGAGAGATGATTACTTATTTCTGTTTCCCAGAATAACCATCGCTCTTTCTGACAGTTTCCCTCCGTCTTGTGAAAAGCAACACTCTTAGTGCTTTTGAGCATTATTTCTAAAGGCAAGTCACACCTTTTACTGGAAAGTCTTCTAAATATGGATTAGCAATGCAGACCGATTGAAGTTCGTAAGTGCTGAGTTTCTCAGGAAACAAATCGAAAAGGTGTTGTATGAGTGGAAAATACCACTTCCTGGGAAGAGAAGCTTAACAGTTGAGTGGAGCGGTTTTTCCATGCAGAGATTGTGGAGGACCTGCTTGGGGTGTGTTAAGAAGCTGCTATTCAGTGTGTTCACAGATGCAATCTAACGGCCTCGAGGCTGGTGCTGGCCATTTATAGGGCACTGCAGTTCAGTAGGTGTCCGTGGGCGGGGGCTGCTTTGTTATAGGGATGGAAGCACACTTAAACTAGCTTATAAAAAAGGGCATTATAGAAGCACATAGGCGTCTCAGAGCAGTGCCCACTGCAGAACCAGAAAGTCAGGTGTCGAGTGGATCATCCTGTCTCCAGGACCTTATGAAGTCTCATGCCCCTTCTTTTTTGGGGTTTGCATCATACTTTTATTTTTAACTCTGCAGACTCGCCTTTTTTCTTTAGCAGCCATTTGGCAGAAAATGGTCATTGATAGTAAGAGATATTCACCCCAAGGTCCGTTCTGCTCCATGCTCGCTGGTCCACATAGCTGTGGCCGAGGAGGGACACCCCTGGGGTTTGGACAGTTCTTAGACAAGGGTCTCAATCATGTGGAGCAAGAAGTTCTAATTCTTTATGCTGGATTATAATGCTGATTGTGAAACAGCATTATAAACAGTGCCTTTTCTCTAAACTTCACCTCTACCTTTTATAATTTCTACCATTGGAGGTCACACTTTACAAGGCCTTTGCTGACAAAAGAAGGCAATATTTCCTTCTAGCACACTCATGAATATTTTCTCCCTGCTCCTTAAAAAGTTTCATCCAGGTGGAATTTAACTTCAGAAAAAGTGTGAGAAATGCATCTACCTTAAGATTTCTCAGATGGTTGGCCCGTGTTCTGACAGCGCGTGTTGACTGAGCCAGCCTTCCCCCATCGTCCCAGAAATGTGCGCTAACCCAGCCTGTGGGGTCTGCTTCTGGTCTTTCTTTTCCTATTGCTCTTTCTCCTTCTTCCTGCACAGTTTTGTCTCTGTCGTGGGAAGTTCTAATGTACTCGGTAAAATATTCAAATGGAGTGCCTTGTAAAATAGAGGTTTTTGTTGTTGTTGTTTCTTACTTTGGTTTCATTTGTAAGAATTACCCAGCATCAGCCCTGGCTGTTCTGGCTCAGTGGATTGAGTGCTGGCCTGTGAACCAAGGGGTCACCAGTCGATCCCCACCCAGTCAGGCACATGCCTGGGTTTCAGGCCAGGTTCCCAGTAGCTGGTGTGCAAGAGGCAACTGATTGATGTATCTCTTGCACATCGATGTTTCTCTCCCTTTCTTTCTCCCTCCTTTCCCCTCTCTCTAAAAATAAATTAAAAAAAAAAAACCAACTGGCATCAAATGCTGTGTAGATTTTGGGAATTTTCCATGCATATCCATTTTACTCACGCCATTTTATAAGTGAGAACCTGCCTGCTTGGGTCTCGCCAAAGTGTGCTCGGTGGATGCTGTGCACATCAGCACCCCCAGGTGGACCCCATTCCCTGGCACAGCTGCACCCAATACTAGCCTGTCAGCACGGCACAGTCAGTCCCGTTTGTGGACATGCATGGGGTTTCCTCAGAGTTTTTTCCCTCTGACAGAAAAACTGCTTCCAAACCTATCTTTCTACCTGGGGCACCGTGCACGTGGAACCGTTGTCAGGTGAAGGGGCATGTGCATTTGGGGTTCTATAGCTATCTCCACACTGCCTTTCTGAGACATTCCCAGCCTGTTTCCCAGATCTTTGCTCACTAGAGATTACAGTCTTGAAAGGTGTTATATATATAGATGATATATAGGTATAGGTATAGGTATAGGTATAGGTATAGGTAGATAGATAGATATCTCCAATGGGTGAAAAAACTGTCTTGTCACCCTAGCTCATGTTTCTCCAGTTTTGAGTGAGAATGAGCATCCTTTGTTCTTCATTGGTCATTTGCGACCGTTTTTCTGTGAACCACCCATATATGTCGTTTGCTTCATCTGGGCCGCTTGCTTAATTTGTGATTCACATGATGTGAAGGGAATTGATATGCTGTCTGCTCTCCCCAGCCCTTTTCTGTCTTTCCATCCATTTTTGTCCTCTCATCTGCACACAGCACACAGCACACTCACTCACTTTTAAATCAGACACTGACCATGTATTAACTGAACATAGTTCTAATGGCTGCTTTGAGCCGAGTCTAAATTCTTCAATGAGTATGCTCTTATTGAGCGCCCACTGCACTCCATGCCAGGGAGGCAGACACGCGTGTGTTGCCCTCAGAGTACATCTGGCGGAAGGGCTGGACCCCACAGCACGGGTCATAGCGGAGGCAGGAAGGGGTCATCCCTGCCTCCCGCAGCAGCAGGCAGCTCCCAGAGGGCGGCTCCTCCCCGGCCTGGTGCCTGCTCACAGTTAGTGCTCAGAAAGTCTAAATGACACTGACTGGGAGCACACAGGACCGTGAGGTCACCCGGACTCTCCTAGGTCCCAGCCAGGGTGAGAATATCCTGTTGGCCCTGATCTTTCAGCTCTGTCTCTGCCAAACACCTGGGAACAGCACGGCATAAAACTCCTTTTTCTTGTCCTAACTTGGGACTTTGCCTTCAGGGGCTTACAATAAGGCTTTGTGAAGGAGACTATTGCTGGAGCAAGGTCCTCCCCCTCCCTACCCACTGCCACTCTGTGCCCACTCACTGGAACCCTCTCCCGGCGTCTTTTCCCTGCCAGGTTCTTTCAATGCTGTGCTTTCTTATCTCTCCTTTTCATCTCCCTATTCTAGGAAAGACTCTGAGGACTCAATCATACCAAAGGGTTTATGACAATCTACCATAATTCAGAAGTCTCCCCCAGGAACTAAAACAGAAAGCAAAGCCTCATGTCAAAGCTGGGGCTCTCTGGGGCAGGCATTGTGAACCTGATATTTATGGAAGGTTGGCGGGGGGAGATGATGGGCATTTGGGGAAGTCACTGTCCATCGCTACCCTACATCTTACTTCTCGCCTCTCCTAAGCCTGCATCCGACTCATGCCCTGGGGTTTTGTCTCATCCGGGTACCTCCCAGGCTGTGCCTGGTTCCCGCCACCCTGCTACAATGGACTCTACTACCTCCCCTGCCCCCGGCTGGTTAGGTGTTGAGACTGCTTGTTAAAATGCTTATTTCTGGGTTCCACACAGGACCTCCTAAACCAGACCTCAAAGTGTGGAGTCTGGGAACCAGTATTTGTAACAAGTGGCCCCTATGATCCTGATGAAGAGCTAGGTTTGGGAAGTGAGACTAGAGCTTTGCCAGACACCTAGGCTTAGGTGTTGGACCCTGAGCATCCAGGCTTTAGTTTTGATAGAGTTTCCTTCTTAGCATCTACTTACAAATTTCTTAACCCTGAGATGGGGGTCAGCTGGCGGTTGGCTGCCAACATCTACTGGCTCAAGGACTAGACACCCGTTCCCTACATTGTAGTGAACCCTCATTACTCCCTCAGCCCAAGTTGAGGAGTTCTCAGTGTGCTCACCCAGTGTGCACTAGCAACAAGGAGGTTGGTACATCAGGGATCCTAGAGGGGCTGAAGGACAGGCTCAGAGAGTTCCAGGCAGCCTACCCCTGCCCTCACTAGAATCCCTGCACTGCTCCTGGCCCTGGTCTTCCCAGGTCCTTTGCGTGGGCTACAGCCGGTCCAGAGCTTGGTTCAGACCAATGTCAGAGGGCCAGGATCTCGCCTGCCTCTGATCATCTGTGAAATGGGCATACAGGCTCCTGACCCACCTGGGCTGCCGGGCTACAAAACCATCCTCTGAGCTGCAGTGAAGTAGGAAGTTGTGGACCCCTGATAGTGTGTTTTTCTGGCTAACCAAGGGACTCCCTACAGTTCAGCAGTGCTAAGAAGGCATTCTCGCACCCTCCTCCCTGCTAGCACCAAAGAGGGAGCCCTTCCCTCCTCCCTTTGGGAGGTGTGCTCTGTGAAGGCATGTAAAGGAGGAATGGGGCAGGGAGGCAGCTTGAGGGGTGGAAGTTGGAACAGAGAAGGAAGGAATGGCAAGTATTATTGTTGTTGTTATTGTGGAGGGCTTACTCTGTGTCAGAGACTGCTGGAAGCTGAAGCTGTCTGTGCCTCATCAGCTATTCGTCCCACCCCCAGGCTATTGCAGAGTTATCCCCGCTTTCCTGTGAAGACGCGGGCTGAGTACCATGCCAGTTCGGCAGTTCGTGTAGAGGGTGGACCTGGGATTCAAACATCTGTCTGTCTGTCTGTCTGTCGCCAGCACCTGAGCTCTTAGTAAGAGCTCTAGGCTGCCTCAGAATACCTGAGGGCTGTTTAAACACCGGGCCCGGTCTCCAGTCCATTTCTTTCCTCTCTCGTGACAGTGGGGGTGCTGGTGCCTCCAATTCTCATTGCTCAGGGGAGCACCCCAGGGCCGGCAGGCCTGTACACTTCACTCCTCCCCCCTTCCCAGGCGTGATTGACTCCTGCCAAGCATTTGTCAGTGGAGACCTCAGGTATCCAAGGCGTGGGGTCTGTGTTTGCTGAAGCTTAGGGCCCAGTGACCACAGTCAAGTTTCTCCTGGCTGCCTGAGTCAAGAGGTGCCAGCCCAGGCTCAGCAGCCCTCCTGCAGTGGTCAGACCTGCATGATCCTGCAGAGTACAATCCCACACCATCAGGGGCTTGGGCAGAGTGTGTGACAAGCCCATTTCCTGAGAGCTCACCTGCTGTGCCCCTTCCAGAGGGATCTGAGCTGTGTGTGGACAGGGCTGGGGCAGGTATGGAAGGCCCCATGGGAGGTGGATTTGGATGAAGCTTTCCAAGCAAGAATCTCTTCAGTTAAGCTGTTTTTTTATGTTACTAGATCATTTAGGAATCATCTGCGTGCCCACAGGGTCTGAGCAGTACGGGGCAGTATGGCTCTAGAGCTGGGTGTAGGGGTGTCACCTGGGCACCCCCTTCCCTGGCCCTGCCTGAGTGACACACTCCCAGGTCCACAGTGTCTCAGCTCTCAGTGGAGGCAGTGCTGCCAGTGCTGTCCACAGGGTTGCAAAGGCACCTGGGTGGCCCTGGTCCTATTCGTGCTACCCTGTTTGGCTCCTGTCTCTCCTTCTGGAGGGCATTTGACCAAGCTTGTTTGACTTCTAGGGGAGTGACAGGCTGAACAGGGAGAGGCAGCAGTCACAAATGGCACCACTAGGGCACCAGACATGCTGAGGGCACCTGTCAGCTCAGTCCAGGAAGTGTCCTCAGACACAAGTCCTGGCACAATAGCAACCATTGGATCATGTCACTTCTCTGCTTAAAACTCTGCAGTGGCCCTGATCTGTGTTTCTTAGTTGGTTGGGCATCGTGCTGCAAAGTGAAATGTCGCCAGTTCGATGCCTGGTCAGGGCACATGCCTGGGTTGTGGGTTCAGCCTTTAGTCGGGCATATGCAAGAGGCAACCATTGACATTTCTCTCTCACATCGATATTTCTCTCCCTTTCTTTCTCCCTCCCTCCCTTCCTCTCTCTCTAAAAATAATTAAAAAAAAAAAAACCTCAGCAATGGCTGTCCCTACATTCAAAATAAAATCCAGAGTTCTCACTGTGATCTTTAAGATCCTAGAGCCATGGTTCTTAAACCCAGGCGTACACCAAAATCATATGGAGGGCTGGTTAAAATACAGATCACGGGGCCCAGCCTTAGAGTGCCTGATTCAGGAACTCAGGCAGTTCTTGCATTTCTAATGAGTTCCCAGGCGATGCTGCTGCTGCTGGCTGGGCACCCCCTTTGAGAACCACTGCCCTGGGTGATCCATCCCAGCCCTGGTCCCTCTGGCCTCTTCTTCTACCTCTTCGGACACGCCCTGCTGCTTGCTGCTCTTTGAAGAGGACAGATCTATGCTTGCCTCTGAGATGTTTTATCTTCTTTTCCCTCAGTCTGGAATTCTCTTCCTTCAGGTGCATGCATGGCCTGCTCCTTCACTCACGTGGTGGCCAGCTTCCAATGTGGCCCCGTGCACCCTTGTCCTGTCTCTCATGCCCTTGTGAGTCCAACCCCCTACTGGCAGGATCGGTCTGTGTGTCCAGTAGAATTTGGCAGTCACAGTGGAGCATCACTTCTGGGACTAGGTTAGAAAAGAGAGCATGGCTTCGCTGCTCTCCCAGCCCACTCCCTCTCGGGGCAGGCAGCTACCAGGTGTGAGCAGCCCTGCAGCAGGAACCCCTGCTCCTACCACGTCGGGTGAGCCATCTTGGAAGTGGCACCTCCAGCCCAGTCCGGCCCTCGATGATGCAATGGGTGATGATACACCGGCTGCAGCTTCATGGGGGAACCTGTGCCGGAACCACCCAGTCCGCCTCTCCCGATCCCTGACTCATCCAATCTGGGGGACAGTAAATGCTTGTTGACTTAAGCTGCCAAGTTTGGAGTGATTTGTGACGCAGCAATGGATAATGATAAATGTGCCTTCCTCACTGGGGCCTTCCCTAGCCGCCTGACCAAAAT
Organism: Tonatia bakeri; assembly: GCA_004024845.1. Classification (NCBI taxonomy): domain Eukaryota; kingdom Metazoa; phylum Chordata; class Mammalia; order Chiroptera; family Phyllostomidae; genus Tonatia; species Tonatia bakeri. The sequence goes on from PVIA01004161.1 coordinate 123,136, forward strand.
CGCAGCCCTTTCTAATGACACTTCTTATCCCCCTCCCCTGCCTTATTCTCTTCCGTACGTACCACCGCCTGACCTGGTGTCTTACTTAGTGATTACCTGTCTCCTGGCACGACTTACTCCCTCCTCCCCCGTCAGAAATATCTTAAATTTTCGTTCATCGAAAATTTTGTATGTCGATAGTCAAAGACTAGGAAAGCGGCATGACTGAGAATGTGGGCTGAAGGAGGAGGGGGAGTTCAATCCGGCAGACTCCGTGCAGGACCTCCAGTGCTGAGAACAGTGCCGGGTACCGAGCAGGCCCTCAAATAGAATGTTAATTAGTAATATATCAGCACATGAATCACACATTAATACTATAACTAATAATATAATTTATTACATTAAATATCTATCACATGTTTAGGTTATAAACATTTATTAGGTCATGTAAATTAATAATGCTAATTTTGAGTGGCGCACAGATCAAAGCAGCACCAAAGGCCGGCAGCTCCCAGAACGCCTGCGCAGCGCTCAGAGGTGTGGGTGTTTCCAGCGCACGGTGGTCTTCGCCGTCAGACTGAGTCCCAGCTCTGCCATTTCTCACTGAGGCCTCAGTGTCTTCCACTAAAAATAGAAATGATAGTACCCATTTCAAGTGTTTCGTGACCCCTGAAGGGGACACCCAAGGTGGGGGGCCTTGAAGTGGGCCAGGCACAAATGGCTGTTCAGAGAATAGTAGTTTCCCATTTAACTTTAGGAAGGGGTTAGCAATATCCTGTAGCTTGAGACCCCTAACTGGGCATTGATTGCAAAGCCAGGGGCCCACTAAGGAAGCACTGATGCATGGGAGCGATGTGTGGGAGCGGATCAGAGGCTTTGCCGCTAAGTGTCCCAAGGGAGGGCAGAGCAAGACCTCCAGGTGCTAACGGCTCACTGCAACTTGCATTCTCCTGGGGGCTGGCCCAACCCCTGGACTGGGACACCGGGGCTCCTGCGATTCTCCTGGGACTTGCCTTCCTCGTTAGGGTAGAGAACATGGCAGAGCAGCCAGGTAGTAAGCCAGCTTCCAGATGAACGGGTACAAGGGCTGGAGATGGGGACAGCAGGGCTGCTGCCTGTCTAGCAAAACCAGGGCTAGGAGAGAAGCCACAGCTGGGGCCACCAACAAACAAGGGAAAGGAAGGACAAGAGGAGGGGGAGCAGAGAGAATGAGAAACCCAGAAAGAGGAGTATAAAAAAACAAAGAGGCAAAGAGGAAGCTACTACAGGAATCTCAGATTCCAGCCCATGCTGGTACCTGTGGTTATTTAACCTGGTAGCCACTAGGGGCAGCAGACAGCCACCCCACAGCCAAGGAATAGACCAATCAGAGGCGGGAGTTTACCAGTGGGTGGGGTAGGTGGCTGTTGCTGGTGTATGGGGTGAAGCCAAGACTTACAGGTGAGCCGAAAGCAAATCACTATGACCAGTGGCTTAGGTCCAGCGGCTGTGGCTTTCCTGCTAGAAGCCAATACCTCTAGTCCAAGCAGGATACAGTCTTAACGAGGAGAAACGAAGTCGGAAAGTGACTGTTGAAAATTAAAACTCCCACCTCATATGCTATTTTATTATTAATATTACTACTGTTGTTGTTATCTTAAGGGGGAGGGCACCTCTGTGGTCTGAAAGCTAGGCATACATCACTTCCCACCTTTCAAGTGTAGTGTCTTTTCGTAAATTTTGTTGTACGTGGAGTAGCCACTGTAATCCACTGATGGGGAAATTACAATTTCTGGCCTGCGCCTCGGTGGCTGGAATAGCAGCCTCCCTCAAGCTGGCTTGGCCCGCAGGCAGTTCGTTGGTGTGTGGTAGGCTCCCCTGGTTTCATGGAAGAGGTCCGAGCTGAGTTGGAATTGCTTTTAGGAAAAAACGTGTTTCTCCTGACTCAGGTTGGATGAAGCTCCAACATCTCACTTCTCCCACTCACCTTACCTTGTCCCTAGAGCCTCTGGGGCCTGCATGGCAGTGACTCTGTTAGGAGTCTGGACCATCACCTGGGAAGACCTAGAACCCCAGGGGTAGACCCCCAGAGAAGGCAAAAGGGTCTCAGTCCAGAGGAATGTGGGCCCGAGCTGCCCCTGCAGTTTTGCTTGGGCTTGGTCAGGGGTCTGGTGTGCTATAAACAGATGAACGCACCTTTTGTTGGAAAAAACCCTAGATGTGGCTTCCTTCCTGTGGGTGGTATGGTCGTCTGGGCTGATGGTTCCTGCCACTGGTGAGGTCACTCAACCAGAGCCCGGTAGCCCTCTCCAGCTGTCTGCCTGGCCAGGCCTCACTCTGCCCCCGGCTCAAGGTGGCTTTGTGTTTTATTTCATTTATTTTAATTTTTTATGACATTTATTTATTTATTTTTAGAGAGAGAGGAAGGGAAGGAGAAAGAGAGGAACATCAATGTGTGGTTGCCTCTCACATGCCCCCCTAGCGGGGACCTGGCCCACAACCCAGGCATGTGCCCTGACTGGGAATCAAACTGGTGACCCTTCGGTTCGTAGGCCTGCACTTAATCCACTGTGCCACACCAGCCAGGGCGGCTTTGTGTTTCAGATTGGCCAGAATGCCAAGACTGGGAGATGGACAGGGACAAACCCTTCGGGCAGCTGCATTGTCTGTGCTGGAGCCCCGGAGGGTCTTCAGTTCTTGGTGTCTGAGTGCCAGTCAGCACATCCTTCCCTCTTGGGGAAGTCGCTGAGCCTGCTCTTCTGTCATTGCTCATGGAAGATCCCATCATTCTTTTGTTCCCAGTCACACTATCCCTGCTGCTTCCCTCACTTGCCCTCCATTCTGTTTTCTTTCCCTGGAGAAAGGGAACTTGAAGGGTCAAAGATCCACATTACCACCCAACTCCTAGAGCCGGAAGCTCCTTAAACCCAAACAGTGGTTTGGAAGATTTTAAGATCACCCATCAAAGCTGCAAGGCAGGAGTATTGAGTCCTAAAAGAGCAGTTATCCCAACCCCTTGTTTTTGGATTAAGAATTGGAGGACCAGAAAGGGAGAGTGTCTTGCCCCAGGCTGCACAGCAGACTAGAGGCAGAGCTGAGGCAAAACCCCAGTTGTTTTGATCATAATTGAGTGAAGCCATTGAAAAGTTTTGCCAGTTTTTATTTTAAATATTTGAGACAAATATTAGAATTATTTGATTAATGTTGTATTCATACTCTGGGCTAACTTTAAAAATAGCTTTAGGCTAAGTACTAGTACATGGGCATTTGACCTGAAGACAATGGCTGCCTTGGGTAGACAGTGGTGTCGATCTCTTTTACAGAGGGGGAAACTGAGGCACTTGGACAGGGGTACACTGGTGATAAGAGGCAGAGCTGGGATTGAAACCCAGGCAGTCTAGCTCAAGACCTTCTGCTATTAATGGATTCTTTCCTTTACTATCTGGCACCTTTAATGATTTTGGAAAGATACTCCCAAAAGTCTATCTGTGAAAAGAACATACAATATTATCTTGTTCTCTTTTAAATGTGTGTGTGTGTGTGTATAAAACAAGTCGACATATAGATAGCAAAGTATTGGTACTGACGACTTCCAAGTTGTGGGATTGTGGTGAGACTACTTTTCTTCTTGTGCTTCCTATAGCACCCAGTATTACATGATAAGAAAGTCTGTTCACAGTGGTGAAATGGGTAAAGCAGCGTTTGGGGGAACAGCGCTATAGCTGCAGTATAAGCTTTCCTTTGGGCTGGATCAGGCAGCTGGGCCCAGAAGAAGCGGCCTGTCAGACACAGTGGTTGTGAGTCAAACAAGACATAGAACGGGCTTTGGAAATCACCCCCTTTAGCAGAGGACCATGTCTCCATACAGACCCCCTGGGCCTGTGCTCTTTCCTCTGTGCTTCAGGGTTTGCGGTGACAGTGGCATCCAGGGAGAAATGCCCAGCTGGCAGCAAGAGTCCCAGGGCCAGAGACAGAAGGGCTCCAGGACGTCCCTGAGTGGGCAGCCTCTGGGGGTGAGGGAGGGAGGGGCACTGGGAAAGGATTGGGGGTCCCAGATGGAAGGCCACCTCCTTCTGGTCCCCACTGCATGCAGAAGGGTCCCCCGCAGAGAGAAGTTCTGTCGTCATGGGAGGTGGGGAGGGTGTGGGAGCAGAAAGAACTCCTAATTCCTGGGTTTAGGGAGGAAGACCAGCCAAGACTGTTTTCTCCAGCTCTCATCATCTAGTTCTGCTCTGTGACCCTCAGAGCTTCTACCTTATGAAATTCTGAATGTGATCTTGTTTCTTTCTTTGACCAGAGACCACCTGGGAACGCCCCAGCAGTTCTCCGGGGATCCCAGCCAGCCCTGGCACTCATAGGAGCTCTCTGCCTCCAACAGGTACTGTTCGCCTACCCCTTTGGGGCAGCTGGGAGGGGCCGTGCACCCGCCTTCACTGGGTCAGAACTGTGGATCCTAGGGTCTGAAACCTGGCTGGTGATCTTATGAACCCAACCCAAGAGGGGCCTGGACGGGTAGGAGGCCCCGTACGCCCATTGCCCCCCCAGTAGTACTGCCGTGACAGTGCTGGCGCAGCCTGGTAGCTCACCCTCACTCCCGCTCAGGTGCTCAAGGAGAGTCCGCTGGGTGCGGTGAGACACTGGAACTCTTACCTGTCTGCAGTGCAGGGGCCTGAAGCAAGGACAAAACTGCTCCGCATGGTTCCCAAAGGCTTCAAGGAATAGAAATTAAAGGGAGGCAAATTTTTCTAGGGCAACCTTCAAGCGGAACATTTTGGAAAGGAAATGGAATTCCTTGTGAGGGTATGAGTCTGTCAGAAGAGGTATCATAGGGAAGGGGTCAAGGTAGATATTCCTGTAATAGGTGTGATGTTTGTTACTCTGAGGAGACATTGTGTTCTGAGATCCCAGGAGATCAGTTGTAAGTCACACCAGTGGGGAAAACAGCTTCTGACTTCTTGTGGTTTACACCTTGTTTTAAATGTCACCTCCTCCAAGAAGCCTTCCCTGACCACTCAATTCAGCTCCCTCATCTAATGACTGGATCCCAGCAGCGTGCTATTTCATTGCCCTCAGAGAGTCATTCTCCGCAGTAGACTACATGCTTCCTGAGGGTGGGGATTTGGCCTCGACTTTTTTTTTAGGGAATCCTTTATGGAATCCTCAGTCCCCAGACAGAGCCTGGCCTCAGTGGTGAGTAAATTCATAGACATCTCCACAGTCACACGGTTTTTAACCCCATTTGTTGGCTTTCCACCTTAGGTGTCAACTAGGATGATTGTGGGTGTATCTCGGAATTTAAATGTTGGTAACTTTGAACATGCGAAGATGGTTGTAGCCGGATAGAGGGGGGAGGCGTGCAGGAGGGAGGGGCAGAAGCAGCAGTGACATCCTCAGCTCACGGCAGCAGGGGTGAGGGACAGAGGGGAGCTGAAAACCTCCTTAATCTTTGTGGAATGTGGAGTCATCAGAGAGTTAATAGTGTACCTGACACATCTTGGTCATTAAAAGAAGAGCTAAAATAATAAAAATAAATCAAAAATAAAAACTACGTAACTAGAATCTGAAATTCTGGATCAGAAGAAGGGAGGGTGGGTGCAGCAAGAGTGGTCCAGACCCCCACCTACAGAGTGGGAGTCTTTTAGACCAGGGGTCCCCAACCCCTGAGCCACGGACTGGTGGTGGTCTGTGGTCTGTTAGGGAAGGGGCCGCACAGCAGGAGGTGAGCAGTGGGCGAGTGAGCAAGGGAAGCTTCATCTGTGTTTACAGCCGCTCCCCATCACTCACATTACCATCTGAGCTCCGCCTCCTGTCAGATCAGGGAGGCACTAGATTCTCATTGGAGCACAAACCCTACAGTCATCTGCATATACAAAGGATCTGGGTTGCGTGCTCCTTCTGGGGATCTAATGCCTGAGGTCTGCTGTGGAGCTGAGGCGGTGATGCTAGCCCTGGGGAGTGGCTGCGAATACAGATGATCATTGGCAGAGAGGTTTGACTGCACCGAGACCACAATAAATCAATTGCTTGCAGACTCATATCAAAACCCTATCAGTGAGTGGCCAGTGACGATTAAGCTGTATCTGGTGGCAGGCTATAAAGCCGCCCCTGACCCTGTCTGTGGAAAAATTGTCTTTCACAAAACCAGCCCCTGGAGCCAAAAAAGGTTGGGTGCCACTGTTTTAGACGTTCTCCACCACTGATGCATGAGGAAATTGAAGTGTGATCAAAGACATATTTAGGGATAGGAAGGTCGCCAGAGCAGAGCTCAAAACTGAATTGAGGGACAGACCAAACTCTGGAGGACCAGCTAAAGCACAGGAGAGGGGGCGGATGGAGCTTTCCATGGAAGGTTCAGCGAGGCTTTTCACTTTTTAAAATGTATGTATATGTTTTTTAACTTGAAACAGATTTTTTTTTAAAAAAGGAATTGCCTAGTGGGGAAGGGAAATGGGGCATTTACTCCCAGTTCCCCAGGCACCAAGTGGGTGCTGCGTCAGCGGTGATCAGATCGAGTCCCAGAAACAGGCCCATCCTGTGCTTCTCCCTGCTGTTTGACAACAGGCAGTCCCGGGCACACTGCCTACTATTTTGTTATGTATGTGTGTGCGTGCACGCACGTTTGTGTGTGTGTCTTAATAAGAGAATGCCAGTGTGAGTCATGTGAGGTGTGGCCCTCTGTCCTAGCTGGCTCCAGGCCGGCCAGACACGAGAAGGAAACCCAGCTGTCTCTTCTAGCCACAGTGGTCCCTGAAGCAGGACAGGATGGGGGACATGGGCAGAGGAGGCTTGGGCATGGAGCCATGACAGGTGTGAACTGCCACAGCCTGCCGTGCTGACGGGGCCGGTCAGGGAGCTCGTCCTTTGTGTGACAGCGGCCACCTCTCTAAAGCCCGCCCTCTCCAGGCAACATCCTGTCCCTTTCCCACTGTTTATGGCTTTTGTTCCCCAGAAGGAGGGCTGCGAGGCACTGGCTCAGACCCCCTAGCCCAAGGCCTGGGTGCAACACATGCCTGCCCTCACCGACAAGCACCTAGGACCCTGTCTGCCCAGCACTGAGCTGGGTGCAGGGGCTTCAGGTGTGGCCAATAGAGGTGGGGAGGTGGGTGGAGAGGGTCAGGGTCAGCGATGGGAACTGGTGTGGTGGCCACGGTGTTAGAGTGCGTGGACACCGATTTTGCCCTCCTCTGCTCCCGCCTCCAGGGGGAAAGTCAGGGGCGGGGCGGGCAAGGTTCGGTCTATCAGATTCTCTGCCAGAAAGGGCTCTGCAGTCGAATGTGGCCAGAAACCTGCTCTACTCCCCTTTGGAGGTTTGCACATCAGCATTCTGAAGGCTCAGAGAAGGCTTGAAAGGAGACACCTGTCTGACTCGGTGCCTCTGTCTCTTTGTTAGTTTGCAGTATACACACAGTGCTCCCCCCACCATATCCATGAAAGGTACATGTTCCAAGCCCCTAGTGAATGCCTGAAATCGGATACAGCACCAAACCCTGTAGATACTATGATAGTTTAATTCGTAAATTAGGCACAGTCAGAGATTAACGACAAAACCTAAAAATAACAGAACAATTATAACAATTACTGTTATAAAAGCTACATGAATGTGGCATCATTAAGGAGAATACGGGCTCCTTGAACACGAGCATTGGGATGCCTCCACAGTGACCTGACCTCCGGGAGAGCTACTCAGCGACTGAGGGGTGGGTCGCAAGCACCGCGTGGAGACGCTAGGCAGAGGGAGGGTCCACGGAGCAGGCGGGCAAGAGCTTATCATGATACTCAGAAAGTCAAGCAATTTAAAACTATGAATTGTTTATTTCTGGAATTTTCCATTTAATGTTTTTGGACCTCGGTTGACCACGGGTAACTGAAACCATGGAAATAAAACCGCAGTGAGAGGGACCCCTGTACGTGTTTGGTAAGCTTCTCTAGTGCAGTGGGTCTCAACTCTGGGGGGGGTGGCCTACCAGGGGACATTTGACAATGTCCGTCATCTCTGATAGCCACCATTCCCGGGAAGCGCTGCAGGCATCCAGCGGGTCCAGGCCAGGGATGTCACTAATGTCCTACAGCGCCGAGGGCAACACAGCCCCCCCTGCCCTCCACCAGGCATTATCCAGCCCCAGTGCCTGCAGTGCCAGGGTGGCAAAGCTGGAATCTAGGGTGACTCGGAACACCAGGTTGGCTCTGCTCAAGGGTCACCGGGCGACAGACTGTGGCCCGTGGAAATGAGAATGGCACAGAACATGCAGAATGCCAATCTTTGGCTCTGAGACCCACCTTTCATTTTTTCCCCCTACATTTGAATGCAGGGGTGGGCAAAGTAGACTTACAGTTGTGAGCACATGAAACACAGCATTTATTCTTGTATTATTATTTATTAGTTATTGTATTATTTTCCATATGAACAACAGTAAATCTACTTTTGCCCCATCCCTGTATCTTGGAAGTTAGGTACACCCTGCAGTCCGTGGTGTATCCCAGTTTAATTAGAAACGCCTTTTTACTTTCTTTCTTTCTCCACGTGCTTAAAATAAGGGTGTCTCTCCGTCAGTGCGGTCTCAGATTTTCGAAGTTACGACTTGTTAGACTAGGGCCTCAGGCACCGCGCGCCTGCTCACCGGGCTTCACTCTGCAGTCTCCCGGAGAGCCGGAAGGAAGGTCCCTCCGCGGCCTGTGATTGGTATCCCTCTCCACTCCCCGCCCCGGGGCTCGAACACATGCCAGCTCTCCGTCCGCTCTCTGGGATGGAAGGGAAGAAGGCCCGCCCGGATCCAGGATGTTTTGACATCTCCCCTAAGCTGTTTTTAACCTAGAAATCATAACAAGAATGAAGTAATAGCCATGCTGGTTTTCTCTCTACAGAGAGCACTGGGCTTTTTGCAGCCATTCTCTCATTCCATTTCGCAAAAGCAGCTTTCAGGAGACTGAATTGCATTGTGGGGACAGAAAGAGTCTCAGTGAGTACAGGAAGTTGCTGTCCTGAGGTTGCTGACCCCTCTCCCGGAGGCGACTCAGGGCCCTGGATCCCAGCTGCTTTTGTTCGGCTTATGCTTCGCAAGCAGCAGTGATGGCATTTCAAACCTTTTCATTCAAAAAATGTGCCAGGTGCTGTTCTCTGACCTGGGGAGGTAGCCACAGACGAGCCAGGCCTGCACGGCCCCTGCTCCCAGGAACCTCCATCTAGTGGGGGCGATGGACAAACAAACACACATGAAACATGCCAGGTTTCCCTTGTATTTCCAGTGCAAGGAATGAGAATAGGGGGGAGGGCCTGCAGAGTCGGGGAAGGTGTCAGGAAGGAGGGGAGAGCGCAGGGGAAGCTTTGAAGACAGTGAGATGAGTAGGTGTGCAGGGTGGTGAAATGTGCTGGGCCAGGGGATAACTAGTGCAAAGGCCCTGGGGCAGGCGTGATCTTGGCGTGTTTGAGAATAGAAAGCAGGTGACAGAGGAAGGTGTTGGGATTTCATTCTGAACGTGGGTTGGTGTGGCAGTAAAAGCAAAAATCAGTGGAGATGCCTTCCCAAAGCAACTGGGCAGCCTGGGGCTCTGCCAAGACTGCTCTTGGTTAGCTGTGATGGGGGTTGATGTGCTTACCTGCAAGGTAGTTTGGGAGGGGGTGAGGGCAATGTGGAAAACTCAACCACATTTATTGACCATGGACATCCGATGGGGTCTCTCCTGAAGAACTTGGAAAATCAGGGCAGGAAGAATGTCAGTGAGAACCACATGTTAGCCCAGCCAACCTGAGGCAGCCTCCCCTTCCTGGACTTGGTGTTGGGGGTGTCTTTTTTGGGGGGTGGGATGGGTGGTGAAGAAGGCTGTGGGACAGTTTTGCTTTTGAGTTGTAGCATCGTAAGCTTCTGGAGAGGGCCACCTACAGGCAGGGTGAGGGAAGCACAACCATCCCGGTTGCCAGCTGGGAAGAGAGGGCTGAGAACTCACCCAGTGCTCCCACAAATTGGATTCCACTCTCCGAATGGGGCGTGCTGGTAGGGTCCATGCTGGGCTGCTGGGCCAGGGACGTTCCCTCTGGCATCCTTTATCACTGGAGCTGTGGGAGCTGTGTTTTTTCATTAGCCTTGGCTGGAGACAGTTAACATCGGCCTCTCTGGGTGAAGTCCACAAGTAACATTTAAACCCAAACAAAATACCTAAGGCACTATTAGGTAACCACTGCAAATGTGAAAAGTCATCTTTGAGTTGCTTTATATGCAGTGTGAGGTGCTGATTCGTAGAGGGAGAAATAGTAGCAGGCAGAGGGAAAAAAAATGAGAGTGAAAATGAGGTTCTGGGCGTTTCCCGTGTGAGTCACTGGGGAGAAGGGGTGGCCGTGTGCAGCAGTGCGTCCCATAGAACTGTCTACGGCGACGGGAATGTTCTGTGTCCACACTGTCCAAAGTGACAGCCACCAGGCCAGACGGTTAATGGGCACTGGAAATGTGACCAGTGTTCCCGAGGAACTGCATTTTTAATTTAGTTTAACTTAATACCTTTTTTATTTGGGAATAATTTTAGATTTCCAGGAGCATTGTGAAGACAGTACAGAGAATTCCTGTGTATCCTTTACTCAGTTCCCCCTAATGCTACTTTCTCACATAACCGTGGTACATTTGTCAAAACTAAGAAAGGAATGTTGTGCATTACTGTTAATGAAACTAGATTCTATTTGGTTTCACCAATGTTTCCAGGATTGTTCTCTTTCTTTTCCAGGATCTAATCTTGGATACCACATTGCATTTAGTTTTTATTTAATTTTTTTATCCTCACTCAAAGATGTGCTTATTGACTTTAGGGAGAGGGGAAGGGAGGGGGAGAGAGAGAGTGAGAGAGACATCAGTTGCCTCCCGTACGCACCCTGACTGGGGACCAAGCCTGCAACCTAGGTGTGTGCCTTGACCGGGAATTAAACCCACAACTTTTGATGTAGGGGACAATGTTCTAACCAACTGAGCCATCAAGCCAGGGTTTATTTAATTTTTTAGAATTTAAGTAGCCACCTGTGGCTAGCAGCTACCTCTTCAGTCTGGGCAGGTGTGGAGAGTGAATTTCTTTCTGAGCTTCTGGGCCAGGGATGTGCATTGAACTTGCGTGTGTGTGTGCGTGTGTGTGTGTGCGTGCGTGTGTGTGTGTGTGTTTAAGATGGAGGAAATCCTTTCCTGAGTTTCCCTTGGGGGGAGGGGGTCGTCAGGAAACCTGGGTTCAGGTTCTGACTTTGCCCAATCCTGGCGCTTGAGCGCACTGAGGGTGGATCATCCTCAGGTAAGCAGCCCGCCTCCTGCAATGCCAGAGAAGCCAGATCAAAGGGTACCAGGGAGAGCCTACCTTTGAACCTGGGGAGCCAGCAGGAGTGTGTGCAGACAGACAGTGCACCTCTCCTGAGCAGAGGACCTCTGGGGAAGGGTCCCCCAAACCGGGACTGCACTGGTACCACTCTGTTCTGTAGATCAGGAGGCCCTGGACACCTGTCCTCTCCCACACAGGAGCAGAGCGGGCCCTCACTCCAGAATCAGCAAGCTGCCAGGTCCTCAGGCCCATCCCACGGCTGGCTTCAGGGATGGCCACGGCCCCACCGGTTGGAAGGGGCTTGCATGTTCCTTTAGAAACAGTGTCCTCATCTCCAAGGCCCAGGGGGCCTCACAAAGGCCAGTTCAGTCTGTGAGGGCCTGGGGAGAAGCCCCAGGTTTTAGCCACTCACAACCACAGGGACAAATAAATGTATTGTGAGTTCTGTTGTGGGGAATGCAGTTTACATCTCAGACAACCAGGGGAAATGGTGGGGAGCCGGTGGCCAGACAGAAGTTTCCAGACCAGGGGCTATAGATGTAAAACTGCTCCTCTGGGCAGGCCAGGCTGGAGGTGCACACACCTTGGAAGGCAAACGTGATGCTAGAAGAGCGACTTCCAAGCCATACTGGGTTCGGTGGTGGCTGCGGGGGACGCGGGCGCAGCGTCTGCAGGGACGTGAGCACACAGCTGGCCGCTGTGTTTGCCTGACTTCAAAACCTGCCTTCCGACAGCTGCCATCGTGATTCCAAAGTAGGTGCTGTGGTATTCTGGGTATTCTGCCCAAAACAGACCCTGTGTCCCTCCAAGTGTAGAACTAGTGCCACCGGTGGGCCTCGTTGGAGATTCACAGAGGACACCCACATGTTCTAAAAAGCCTCCTATAAACAAACCAGTCTAAATCTGAATAATGGGGGCATTTGTCCCAAACTCTTTGGACCCTTTACCTTCACTGCTTACCATCATCATAATAAACATCCCAAAGAATCGGGGCTGCGTGTCACTGCGGGGGAATGGTCTTTCCCACAGTGTTGAACACGTGATGGGAGGGAGTGTAGCCAGGCAGAGATTTCAGGAACAAGGCCCCTGGGTACCCTGGGGTCATAACCTTGGGAAAGAAGTTGCTGTGTTTATTCCAAAGAGAAGGGAGATTCAGCCAGACCTGAAGGAGGCAAAAGAGGTGTGTCCAGGGATGATTTTCTTGCTTGGAAAAGCACATCTGCTGTGTGGGTGTCTTAAGGGAGGAGGGACCTGGACAGGGGGCTTTGAGGGTGGGGTGGGGCGGTGCTGGCCAAGCGAGCCCTTGGGGCGGGGAATCCCGGGCAGCAGAAGGCGCTGGCCCCTCTCTCCTGCTTTGGGTGCCTCTCATCAACCCGTCCTGTGTTTCTTTTTTGCTTTTAACCACTTCCCTCTTCTTCCACCCTGGGGACCTCCTCCTTCTCCCTTCTGCCCGAACACCTGCCCCTTCCTCTCGTTACACATCTCCAGGCGCGCTCGGTGAGTCTGTGTGACTGCCCCCAAAGAGGATCAAACACGTGCTGTGTGTGCTTGCATTTGTATCTGAAGTTACTAAAGTTACTAGATAGAGCTTCTTGTTCCCTTTTCTTATCTCAGAAATGGCTAATTTGGCATTTTACATTTTTCTTGTATCCCAAACTCAAGGATGTCCCTTATGGTTACAAATGATCTTTGATCAATTTTATTTTACCCCCCACCCCCCAAAGCTGGAGGCCTCCAGAACACCCACTCTGGCCTCATCAGTTTCGTCTTGTGGTAACCCTCGATGAGCTGGGAGCCTGCAGGACGGGGCATGCCAACGAGGAGGGCATGTGGGTGAGCCCTGACTGTCCTGGTCCCCACTGATCACTCTGAGTGAAATGCAGCAAGACAGGGCGTCAGAGGGGAGCTGCTGTGTGGGGAGAAATGGTTGAATGGAAAATTATTTTTTCTTTCCCAGTAATTGTTTTGACATGAGCAGTAATTAGCCAACAGCTGACAGCCCAGAGCCGAAGCGAGAACAAGAGCATGGATTAGGGGCAGAATGCCCTGTGCTAGACAGCTCCTAGACAGCTCCTGGCTGCCGCCAGCACAGGCCAGTGGCCTGGGGCACTGGGTGCAGACGGGAGGGAGCAGTGGGCTGAGGGTGCACCGGCGGTGCTGTGGAGGGCATAGGGAGAGGTCAGCAGGGCAGAGCTGGGGACGGCCTTGGTGCGCTGGGATCCCACCCCATCAGGGGTAGTGACTGATTCCCAGCCAAGGCCTGCTCAGGCAAGAACATCCGTGTTTTGTTGTCGTGGTCACGCTGAGTGGTGGTTCTGTTTTTGTTGTCGTGGACAGACTTTAGGGTCAGGGCAGTGCAGCCCTGTGCGATGAACTGGCAAACATACCGCCTGTCTCTGTACCGCGGTGCAGGCTGTGCCCAGGAGTTTCTGTGTTGAGAGTTTGAATGTGTTTGCCCATCCAACCATCCGAGGCCAGGGCTTTCGGAGGCAGGTCGTTTTCCAAAGGTCTTACTCATTTCGGTGTTTCCTGATGTCCTTTAAAACTGTTTTTGATGATTTGAACCTTATGGAAGGTTTTGTATTTACTAGCATAGAATATAAATCATGTGTTCCTGCACTAAAAAAATCTCTACTAGGTTGGTTATGCTTACGTTTTCTAATTCCCAGTTTGAGTGTTTGTGTTCTTTCAGTCTCAAATTACACTGGCTGACCTGCCTTTTGTATCGTTGTGACCGTTCTGCAACCCCTCCCGCCCCCTGCCCCCGCCAACCAAACACACAGGAAGCAGCCAGCGTGGTCAGTGTTACCCTGTCCGCTGACTCCCGGATTTCCAGTGCCCTTGTACGTTTCGGTCTCGTGTTTTCCTTTGCTTTATTTCATTGGCTTTTGAATTTTTTCTAAGTTTTAAAGTCAAATGTTTAGTTCATTTATTTGTATCTGTCCTTGGCATTTGGTAATGAAATAATTAAGACTATAGATTTTCCTCCAAATATAATTTAGGCTGTGTCCCATTTGTTTTTGCTATGTTATTTCTCATTATCTTCCAAATATTGTATAATTACCATTTTAAATTTCTCTTTGACCTGAGATTATTTTGACAGGGCATTTTCTTAAATTTCTAAGCATTAGGGAGTTGGGCAGATGGGGACTTGTGTATTTGTTCTTTCATTATTAATATCTACTTTTATTACTTTCTGCTCAAAGAATGTGGCTTGTGTTCTTTGTGCCCTTTGCAATTTATTGATACTTTGCAAATCTATTTGTGGCTTAAATATGCCCAACTTTTTCTTCCCAATGTTCCATGGCTTCTTGACAAAAGATATTATCTTTGTTCACAGGGTATTATGTTTCATACATCTAATTCAATCATCTCTTTAAATTAAATTACCGAGATTTTCCACATCCTCACTTCTGTCCTCGAATCAGTCACAGTCTGAAAGCAGCACGTGAAGCTTTCCTACTGCTCCCTTCAGGTTTTTCCAGCCTTGTATTCTTTCCATTTCAGCGCTGTGCTGCTTGATGGGGGACATTTCTCGAATGTTACTCCTTTAACTGAGGTTATATTTAATGTCCTTCTCATGTCCTTGGTGCCATAGCTTATGCCGATATGAGTAGATTGCCCTTCCCACTCCCACAGCCCCGCAGCAGCCATGGCATTCTCTGAAGCTCTTAGAATCCTGGTCCCCTATTTACCTGGGGACTCCTGGGTGGTGTCAGTATTTGACCAGTTGCCTGAGGGGCAAGTTAAAACAGGACTGTGGCTGCTTTCCGTGGGGTTGATTTATTTCTTGTTGCTTCCCAAGCACCACTGCCCTGGGGGCCAGCCCTGTGCTCACCTTCGGAGTGTGAAGCTGACCTTGGAGCTCAGGGAGCAGCCCAGCTGCCTGCAGGGTCTGCTGAGTTTGGCTCCGTCTGCAAGTGGCCCTGGAGTGTTCACTGCAGGCAGTGGAGGTGGGGGCACCCCCAGCATGGGGAAGGATCTTCGTGGGTAGCTTTCGTCACCCCATTGCCTGCCTCCCGCTCTGGTCACCCCAGATGAGTAAGGGTTGCTGACTTCAGTCCTCCCCTCTGCTCCCTGCCACACGGCGCGATCTGGACATCCGTGTGTTCACCTCTCGCCAGCACAGTACCTGTGTTGTAGCCCTTCCTCCAGCAGGCTTCCTTGGCCTCCAGTGATCGTGCAGTCTTGGGGTTCAAGGCGGCTAGATTCAGGAACAAGGCGGGAAAGATCCCTCTCCCCACCTCCCACCCTTTTTCAGGAAGTCCTTTAGGATTTACAGATCCATTTTGCAAGTACTGTCCCATTTGATTTTCATCCCAACAAAGTAGGTTTGGCGACTGGGTAGACTTACCCCCATTTTGTGGATAGGAGGTAGGGGCTCACTGAGGAGGAGCCACTCCTGAGCTTGCCGCAGTACCCTGAGAGCAGAACCACCTTCGAGACCTGGGGATGCACGGCCGTGCTCCTCGCTCCTGACGTCAAGGTCGGCTATGCTGCCGGCCAGCCGGCCACTCTGTTAGTTCACACTTGGAGCACGAGTGAATGTCACAGGGGAAGAATTTTAGAGCCCTGAATTTTTTTCCTTCCTTAACCTTGGGAAAACCGACTCAAGAAGGATGTCCTATTATCACCCAGCTATTAATTGGCAAAGCCAGTTGCCATGGGAACCAGTAAACAAAGTCCTCTTTCCATTATGGCCATATCACACAGGGCGGAGAGGATGCAGGGGGCCTCAGAGAGAGGTTTGTCAGGGGGGTTACAGGATGGGGCTGGCAGGGCCTCCTGACTCCGGAGAGAGAGACTGGACCCTTGATTTGTACCAGCAACCACCACCGATATGACATTTTCAGTGACGGCCATTAGCTCATCATGCTCTCTCCTCTTTTAAGCACATTTTTTCCATCTCTGGTTCACAAGGAAACTAGACCCCCAAGAGGTCGGTAACTGGGTGCCGGGGATTAGGGAGATGCTGCCGGTCTCTGTGAGTGCTGGTGAGAGGCTGGGAGGCAGTCCAGCGGCCAAGGCCTCCCAGCACCAGGCATGTGGCGGGGCAGGGGCTGCGCTGCGGAAAGCCAGACGTGCCCATCTGTGGCCAGCACAGGGTCTCAGCAGTGTTTCTGTCCCCACAGTGAATGGATACCACGCGTCAGGGACCCCAGCGCACCCTCCCGAGACTGCCCACATGAGTGTCCGCAAACCCACCGGTGATTCCCAGGTGAGAGGTCCTGTTGTGGGAGGGAGGGGCAGGTGTCGATGCAGGATCGGGGCGGTGTCATTAACATGAGTACATGGTGGGGGTGAAGCTGGCCACAGACAGCTCACTTGTGCCCTGAGCAGTTGGTCCCTCGGGGTCATTCCCATGCACCATTGTTGGGGGAAAGCAGGCAGCTGTGGTTTGCTGGGTTTCCCCTAGATGTTGGGGTGGTGTGGAGTCAGGGAGGCTGATGGGCTATAGATGCTGTAAGAGTCAGGGTCCCTCCTGCCGTCCGAATTCCTGATGCATAGAGTCTTGGTTTTGCACGACTTTGAGAACGTGGATAAGGCCGGGTCCTGTTCCTTTTCTGCACATCCCTTCCTGCCCCAGACCTGACCCAGAGGGGGACTTTGTGGAACGTTCGGTTGCAGTCAGTGATCCAGCGTGGAGGCAGCACGGGGCTGGAAAGAAGTGGGAGTGTGTTTTACGATTCCCACACTGCTTTTGTTTCCACATCACCTCGGTGGGCACTTGTGCAGACACTTGAGGTAGGCAGCAGTGCCATTCCCATGTCACAGATGAGGTCACCAAGGCCCAGTCTGGCTAAGTGACTCGTGCAGGTTGGCATGATCCCTAGGTGGCCAGGCTACACCCTGATGCCGAGCCCCGGGGCTCTCAGTTGCAACAAGCTGTGTCCAGAGGACTGAGACCTGGTCTTACTTAGTCTGTTCGTAAGTTATCTATAAGATGTTCTCAGTGAAGCCTCCAAACCCCATCGATTCTTTCTGGGAATTAAAATGCCAGGCCCCAGGGAATGGTGGTGATGGTGGTGATGATGGTGGTGGTGGTGATGATGGTGGTGGTGGTGGCGATGGTGATGGTGGTGGTGGTGATGACAATGATGACAACTGCTTGTTAGCAACAACAAGTACACACTGGTCACTGAAAGGAAGACCGTGGGGTCTGCTGCTAGGGCCTGCTGGAAGGGAGCACTTAGCTTTAACGCAGGCAAAAGCACTCGTTTTCAGAAACGCAGTTATGTTGCTGTCCAGGACGCTCAGCACTAGGTGCAGGGTCAATTCTGTCAAAACTCTGGGAAAGAATTTGAACATTTGTGTGGGCCAAGGCTTCTTGGGCTCAAGACTCATCCAGGCCTCTTGTTAGAATGCAGACTCTGGTTCAGGAGGCCCAGGAAGGGGCCCGAGGTTCTGTGTTTCCAGCCAGTGCCCGGATGGTGCTGCCAACCAGGTGGCGTGCCATGGGCAGCGAGGATCTAGGCGCAGTCGATGGCGCACACTTGTGCATGCGGGCCCCCTTCCATCCCCTGCTCGTGGCTCACGTCAGGGCGCTGGCCCTGTTGCATCCTGCTCAGCCCCCGCTGGCCTTCTCCAGCCAGCATCTGGCAGTCTGTTTGAAATGGCCTTTACCGCCTGACTGAGGAATGTCTTCTGAGGAGACATCAGCCTGATTCTGCTGTGGCTCACCTACACGGGGAAGGCAGGGCTGCCCTGGGCACCATCAGGAAGAATGCTGGAAATAACCCTCCCTATCAGTCTTCCTCCCTTCCCCAGTAAAGCACGGCTCGCCCACCCCAAAACACTGTGAAGGTATTGCTCAACCACTTGAAACAAAACACATACTTATAACAGCCTTCTCAGAAGCCACTGGACTGTGTGCGCCTTAGGCCTTTGACCCAGCAATCTCCTTCCCAGCATCTGCTCTTGGGATGTGCCCAGGGATTCTGATTTAGGTGTGAAACGGTTCACCCAAGCAGCGCTCGCCACACTGGGCCCAGCCTAACTGTCCAGCAGCAGGGGGTACGTAAGATGGCCTGTGGCACCAGACATCCCGCCTGCCGGTGACATCATGCAGTCGTTAAAAAGCATGCTTCTGAAGAAAACTTAATGATTTAGGGGAATGCCGGGGACATAGTATTGAGCGGGAAGAGCAGGAAGCAGGCGGCACACATGGGCAGGCTCATCTGGGGCAGGAAAGCTCTGTGTGGGGAGGCAAATGGCTGGATGAAAAGTAGGCCAGGCACTGAGGGTGGTTCAGCCTGCCTCTGAGACTGGGACTCTCCTCAGACATTTGGCAGTGTGTGGGGACATTCTGGCTGTCACAGCTGGCGTGAGGGCACTGCTGGCCCGTAGTTAGTAGGGGTCAGTGGTGTTACCGATGGCCCCACGGTGCGCAGGACGGCCCTGCCACCGAAGAATTGCCCGGTTTGAAATGATGGGTGGTGCTGAGGTTCAGAAACCTGGATCCCGGTCATTTTTATTTGCTTTATACTTTCTCTTGTTTTTCAAATTTCCTGAAATGAACCCATTTTACTTTTATAGAAGGCAGATAGAATGAGCATTACTAAAAAAAGAAGAAGTTAGAAGCGAGGTACTGGTAATTAGGGATGTGGTGAGGGGCAGCTCTGGGGACCCAGGCCTGGGCAGGCCACGACTGTGCAGGAATGGTGGAGTTTGGGGCGGCAGTGCTGGCGGTTGTGCCCTCAAAGGAGCAAGAATAAATAATGTAGTACATGGAGAGAGCAAATACGCATTGGGCACAGGTTCCCAGGGCTGTTGCATAGGGTAGAATGGCGTCCTCTCAGGCTGTGTAAGGGCCTGTGAGCCTGCAGTGTGGGCTGCCCACTAAGGCACCAGAGGCCAGTTGTGGGAATAGGAGAAGCAGCTTTGGCATTTACAGAGAGCACTACCAACAGATCACCCCAAAGGATATACAGCACTCTTCCACCTGCATGGTTTTTACTCACGCGATCCCAGGCTGTCTGTTATAATTAACTGTTATGACTTAATATTTGAAGAATGAATGAAGGAGCAAATGAACACATGGCTATTTGCAATGAAGGGTGGGGGCGGATGAAGTAGCTTGTTCAAACCCACTTTGTGTTTTTTTTCCTGCTACTTGGTAACTGCCTCTCTTTGAACAGACTCATCAAGCACATTAGAATGTCAGGGGTGGTGGGGGTAGGGAGTGTATCTAATCTTTATGGAAACCCAGAGTGTGTCCCCACTCTGCTCTGTCCTGGGCAGGACTGATGGCTGCATGTCCTGCAGCCCCAGGATGCCTGCCCCTCCTTCTCCCGGCCCTGGGAGACCTTCACGGGCAGGCACAGGTAGTGGTGATCTGGCGCCACCCAGTGGAAGGTTTGAAGTCTGCAGGCCTGGGCAGGCTGCCTGGGTACTGGATAAATGGGGCCTACCTGGTTGGAGAGGCAGGGGAATCAAAGGCTCATAGTCTTGCTAGCCTTTGCAGAAGCACATCCTAGCCTGTCCCCTGCCTGCCTGGCTACCTGGGTGGCTAGCGGGGAGGCCCGGGGTGTGGAGACCCTCTCAGATCCCTTAGCAGGTGTAAGGAAGGCAAGGGACCAGCCCACCAGTGCCCAGGCCCTTTTGTGACCCACCTTTCTGTTGTTCTGGCTTCTCTTGAACTTTCCTCCAAGAAGACACAGGAGAGGGGAAGGGGAATGGGACTAAGGCCTGTGAACTTGAGGGACCCATGGAGAATAGAGTTGAGGTCGAGGAGGAGAGGAAATACTAAGCACTGGTCTACTTCACCCTTCTCTGCCCCGCCCCCTCCAGTGACATGCAGTCTACTGAGCGTGTCCTTCTTCGCCAAGCAGAGTCACAGACAGATGTAGCCTCTGCCCTGGTGGAGGCTTATAGCTGGTGCTGAGAAAGACAGGAGAAAAATGATTGTTTCCTGTCTGCAGTGGTAAGAGCTGGGGGCAGTGTGTGCTACAAGGTCCCCGGGGGTGGTGGGGTGGTGGTGGAGTGGGAGTGGGGATGTCAGGGAAAACTCCTTTAGGAAAGATACTTAAGCTAAGACTGTAAAGGAGCAAGGGCTCAGGTTGGCAAACAGGGAAGCCCATTGCAGGTGAAGGGAACAGCACATGAGGGTGCCTGGAGGCAGGAAGGAGAGCCATGCTTTCAGAGGGCACCCAGAGCCCAGATCGGGCTGTGGTTCACTCACTCAGCGGGTAGGGGAGGGTGGGAGGTGAGCCTGGAAGCACCACACAGGCCTGCTGCGGGGACCTTGATTTTGTCCTAACAGTACCCTGGAGTCATTGAGAGGTTTCATCCTGGACCCTACCCGCCCCAGGCAAGGAGGCAGGGCGGGGAGGACACACAGCATGGAGGCTTGCAGAAGCAGCTGTGAGCAGCTCGTGGCCCCCGGCCCCCACTGCAGCCCTCCAGGCACTGCTGTCACCTCTCTGCATGGGTGAGTCCCCAAGGAACAGCGGCAGCAGAGTGGCTCAAGCCAGGCCAGGAAAACAGGTGGAAAACAGGCGGAAAACAGGCGGAATCCGGGCGGAGGGATTTTCAAAAAGGGAGGGAAACTTTCTAGAATCATTGGCAGAGGAAAATAAAAAGAAAACAAAACACTTCAATTATGGACTTTTGCAAACATTTATAGAAGTAGAAGGAATACTCTAATAAAGGACCATGGACCAGTCATTAACTTCAATAATTATTTAGCCGATCTTGTTTCGTGTTTATTCCCAGTCCTCCCCTCCGGCCCCCACTGAGTCATTTTAAAGCAAATTCCCAACATATTAGTTTTAGCTGTAGACGTTTTACAGTGTTTCCAAAGGGGAAGATATAACCGCAATACTGTTAGCACACCTAAGAGAACATTAATTCAGTAATATCAGCTGATACGTACAGTCTGTGTTTCAGACTCCCCGCGGTCCTCAGAATGGCTGTTGTGGCTGCTCTTCTCCGTCCAGGGTCCATTCAGGCTTCACTCATGGATACGCTGGGTGCTTTGTCTCTTTAATTTCTCTTTTTAAAACATCTTCGCTGAGATAAAATTTACTTAGCATGTAATTCACCCATTCTAGGTGTACGAGACACAGTGGTTTTCAGTGTCGTCAGAGAGCTGTACCGTCCTCATCACACCCAGTTTCAGGACATGTTCACCGCCCCAGAAAAGGATTTCCCTAGGCCTCAGGCAACCACTGATCTACTCACTGTCCCTGCACGTTTGCCTGATCTGGAGACTTCACGTAAACAGCACCGTACCGTGCGAGGTCTCTTGTGCCTGGCTTCTTTCACTCAGCTCACTGTATCAGCCCTTTATTCCTTTTTTTTTTTGTAGCCAAATAATATTCCATTGCATGGATTTACTGTTTTATTTAAATTATCACTTAAGTCTACACTATAATTGTTATGCATGTGTTCTTTGTCTTTCCTTGTACTGACCTTTTGGGGTTAGAGTCCAGGTCCACCATCTGGCAGAAGGACGTGCATTTGTGGTCTAATTGTTTTCTTTTGCTGAGACTTGAGTTCCACAGTTTGGCCACGAGCACCCCCCAGGGCCTGCTGAGTGCTGCTCACCGTGTGTCTGGAGACACACACTCCCAGGTCACCACCCTGCGGGGTGATGCTGAGTTTGAGCTCTCGAGTGACGTGGTGTTGACAGATGGCCCCTTCACAGGGGTGCCTCTTTGCCCTTTAATTTGTCGGCGGTTGGTGGGGTGACAGGATGAGGTTTGTGCCTATCCTGGTCCCTAACCATCTCTTTGCTGACAGCGTGGAGCATCCTTGACGATCGATCGCGGCCTGAATCCGTGTTGACATTGGTGTTCGCACATGGTCATTTTCTAATTCTTGATCCACTTCCAATTGGCATCTTTCTGTAAAGAATGTTGCCATCCCCGCCCCACCCCTCTTTTGCAGTTCATCATTTGTTGTCATTTTTGATATTCATGCTCCTGTCACCCCAAATTGGCTTGTGGAGGCCCCTTTAAGCTGGCTTCTGTGTCCTGTTATTATATCACACCGTTTTCCTTTTTGAACACTGTCATACCTCCCAGAACAGTAAGCTATTCCAGGCCCACCTGATGTGTGGGCGTAGCCGTTTCTCAGGGAGCCTGAGCTCCCCCTAGTAGGGAAGAGCATTTAGAAACCAACTTCCCACTCATAGGTGTTCCCCCGGGACTGAAGTGTCCTTCCTCCTGGGACTTCCCATGGAGTGCTGCAGGGCGTGTGTGTGTGTGTCATATACACATGTATATGGTACATGTATGTGGCATGTTTATGTGTCTGTATGTGATGTTGGAACCACAGGCATAGGTCATCAGCAGCAAAGGCAGAGACCACCTCAAAGAACCTGCAGCCCCCACTCTGTACAGCTGGTGGGCAGAAATGGAAAGGGGCCCCCACACTTAGAACACCATTCCCTGCCTTCCCACCACCATCACTGGTACTCCGGTCCTGGCCCAAGTCACAGGACGGAGGTGGCCCCTGTGTCCAACCTCATCCCACAGAACCTTGGACACGGTAGTTCCACAGTCAGTGTTTGTAGGTGACGGAGATCTTTCTTCACCTCTGCAGAGACATTTGGAAGATGAGAGATAATCCCAAAGTGGAGAGATGGCAGGGGACCGAGGAAGGAGTTACTCAGGCTGGGCTTCCCATGCCCTCTCTCTACTTGCCTGGTGGCCCCGGGCAGGTCAGGTGGCTCCTGCAAGCCTCAGGCTCACGTCTGTGAAATAGAAACAAAGCCACTGAACCTGCTGGTGTTGTGAGGGTTAAACGAGATTAAGTATGTCAGGGGCTGAGCCTGACGCCCCACCCATCCTGCCAAGTAAGCCAGCACTGGGCGGCAGGGCTTCCTCCCTGTCCCAGTCTTCCACCTCGTCCTCCGCATCCCCATGAGCAGCCACAGCTTCAATACACAGACCCAGAGGCTGTTGCCGAGGCTGCCAGAGCGCTGGCCGCCCTTCCTGGGGACCCGGAGTGGAAGTGTGGTGGGAGCGGGGGTGGGGGTGATCTGTCAGCCACAGGAAGACTCCTGCAAACGGCGGGACCCATCCCAGAGACCCCCCTTCTCCCTCTATGCACGGCTGCCCCTTGAAGAACAGTGTAGAGGGGGCTTTGGGGCGCTGACCCCTGCACAGTCAAAAACCCACGTATAACTTTTGACTCCCCAATAACCTGGCTACAGTCCGTCAGTAT